>PVJO010002519.1:0-141849 GCA_004026905.1 Hystrix cristata | reverse complement strand
AGTCCAGTCATGCCATTTCCCAGCCAGGAAATAGGCCCAGAGGATACTGCTAACTTTCCTGAGGTCACAGAGTAAGGAAAAATGGCTGTGGGACTCAGGCGCAGGGTCCTGATTTCCTGGGATCTGTATTCACCCAGTGAGGAGGTGGGTGGTGACGGAAGGAGAGGGAAGCTGCGTCACTGTGTGGCCCTCCTCCCTCATCCCTCCTCCTATCCCACAAGCTCAACTTTCACCATTTTGTACACTGAACTTCAATTTACGTAGCCTCTGCAAAAGGATTCAACACGGAAAAGATACTTTTTTAAAACCACTCAATTATATCATAGGATTTACATATTTTCTTCCCTGGAAAATTTTTTGCTCCATGAAGAAAATTTAACTTTTTCTTTGAACCACATATTCCTCCTATTAGACTCATATGTATTTGGAAAAACTGAAGCATGGACCTTTAAAAGGCAGCAGCTAAACTGAAAGTCTCTTTCACTCACAGGAATGAATCGGCTGACTCAGGACGCCGGTAACCACTGGCCCAGATGTGTAATCTCAGGCTCAGTGCTTGGAAAAATGTCACTTAGAAAAATGCTGCCATTTGAAGTCACTTCACAGGAGCACAGAATGAGGGTCTGTTCCATGGAGGGGAACAAAGAGCGGCAAGGCCATTTAGGGCCCAGGTCCAGGGGAATGGCAGGGCAGGGGTGGAAGGGGGTACCAGTGGTTTACACTTTTCTTCATATGTCTGATTTTAAGATGAAAACACACAAGGTCCAAAATCAAGAAAATATCCTGGATTGACCTCTAAAAGTGGGAGAAAGGTGATAAGATACACAGTAAAGTGTGTGGCCTTTGTCCATGGGGATTCTGGGCTCTCCTTTTGTGGTTTGAGGCTTAAAGGAAGGGCCAGAAGGCCAAAGGGATGAAAGCCCAGACTTGATACTCCATGAACCTGAATCCAATCTCAGCCACTGATGAACTGTGCATCTTCAGGCAACTTATTTCATCTCTCTGAGGATCCTCTTCTAATGGTACCCATCTTGCAGGGATAGTGAAGGGTTAGAAAAGAGGAAAGCACCCAGGTGGGGTGGCACACCCCTGTATTCCCGACTCCCAGCACTGTGGGAGGCTGAGGCAAGAGGATCACAAGTTTGAGCCCAGCCTGGGCAACATAGCAAGACCCTGTCTCAAAATTGTAAACATTTTTAAAAAGCTGGGTATGCAGTTCAGTGCAAAGACCCTGGTTTCAATCCCCAGTAAGGCGAAAGAAAGAGAGAAAGAGAGAGGGAGAGGAAGGAAGAAGGGAAGAAAGGGAGGGAGGAAGGAAGGAAGAAATGAAGGAAGGAAAGAAGGAAGGAAGGAAAGAAGGGAGGAAGGATGGAGGGAGGGAGGGAGGAGGGAGTGAAGGAGGAGGGAGGGAGGGAAGAAAGGAAAAGAGGGAGGGAGGAAGGAAGGGGAAGGAAAGGGGAAAGAAAGGGGAAGGAAAGGGAAGGGCTCTACAATACTTCTGTGCCAAGGAAATAGCTACAGCCACTATTGTCAAGTACCTACTAGATTCTCATCTGTGGACACCAGGGCCTGAACTCGTCGTCTCTGGTCTTCATGGCCTCTGTCTACCAGAAATTCTACTCAATGCTGGATGTGTCAGTCAGCTTTCCATCACTGTGACAAATACCTGAGATAATCAACTTACAATGAGAGCATTTATCTTGGCTCACAATTTTGGAGGTTCTGGTCCATGTTCTTTTAGCCTGGTTGCTTTGGGCCTATGCTGGCTCGCCATGGCCCAAGCCAACGTCAAGACAAAATTGCTCACCTCGTGGCTGGGAATTGAATCAGAAAATAGAGAAGGGACCAGACCCCACAATCCCCTTCAAAGGCACAACACAAATGACCTAAAGATCTCCCACTAGGCCTTGCCTCTTAAAGATTCCACCTCCCAACAGCAACACAGGCTGGGAACCAAGCCTTTAATACACAGGCCTTTGAAGGACATTTAAAATCAAGACTATCTCATTGTGGAGTGTTAGAGTAGGGTTGTCACTGCTGTCAGAGACACCTGGGGAGACTCGGTCTTTTGCCTTAAGTAACTATATTTGGCCAATTGCTAGCACACAGTAGGGGCTCAAGAAATACAAACGAGGGACTCAGTGACGGAAGAAACTAAAGACTGAACATTGATAAATGCCTCCTGTTGATAAATGTCTCCTTCTAGATGAAGGAAGAATTAAAAAGAAAAAGAAAAAAAAACATAATTTGAATGAAGTAAGCCAGATACAGGAAAATGTTCTTCGTGTTGGCATTTGTATAAAGTTCTAGAATAGGCAAGATAAATCTACAGTGCTTGGGGTCAACATAATGGTTACCTAGAGACTGGAAGGATTAGACAGAGCTGCTCCTATCCACCCAATATTTGGTCCCCTCTGCCTTGCAACTAATGTAGCCACTTGATAAAATTTTGGTCAATCAGACGTAAGTGGAACTGTTGGGTGAGAGCTGGGGAAACCCTTTTGTAAGAGCTGGTTCATACTCTGCCCCTTTGTCTCTTTCTCCTCTGTTCTGATTTCTGAATATAGATGTGATGGCTGGATCTCTGGCTGCCATGCTGGATCATAAGGACAAGGGTGATAGCCCCAGGTTAAAGAGCCGGGAAGTAAATCCCTAAAAACTCCATAGAACTGTTGTGGTAGCCAGTTCATCTGATCAACTCTGAACTTCTTTTACATGAGAGAGAGAAATGTCTCTCTTGGGCAAGTCATTACTATTTTGGAGCTTTCTTTCACAAACAATCAAATTTATGGTTGCTGCCCAACAGCCCTGTGCAGCTGGTACTGCTCCTGCTGTAGAGAGGACTCATATGAGTGGAAACAGGGAGAGGCTGGGTGTGACTCCCAGGCCGGGAGAGTTGTTAAGGGCATTCCTTCCACAGAGGCTGCTGGGCCCACGGCACTGTCTTCTCATGCCCAGTTGCTGGGGTCCCCATGATCATACTCAGAGATCTAACAATTGAGCCCCCATCCACATGAAGTCATCCATCTCTCCCAGAGAGGATGGGAGCTGGAATCATGTCCCGATTTACCTCTGAGAGGTAAATCCCCTTGCCCAGTGTCACAGTGAAGGAATGGCAACACCAGGGTTTAAGCCGGGAAATCCAGCAGCAAAGCTCACCCCCAACCCAGTACTAGGAATTGAACTCAGCACCTTTGTACTGAGCTATAATCCTCGTCCTGGTTTTTTTTTTTTTCTTTTTAAAATTTCTTTGGGGGGAAACAGAGTCTTAACCAAGTCACTAAGTTGCTCAGTCTAGGTTCGAACTTGCCATCCTCCTGCCTTAGCTTCCCAGGCATGTGCCACCACACCTGGCAAAGCCGACCTTCTTAACCCCTCTATCACACTGCCCAGTCTCCCACTGGGCTCTAAGAGCGCCTTTGCAGCCTCCGCCAAGAGGACAGGCAGGCTTCACTTGGACTCCGCCAGCGACAGAGCTCAGAGGCCTGCGAAGGAGATGACTAGAAGGAAGAATTCTAATCCCTCCCTGGGCCTCTTGTTCTTGCCTGGCCTCAGCCATCTTGTGACTGCCCCCTGGGGACTATTTCCCAGAATTAATTGTCCTCCTTCTTAGCCATTCCCTACCTTTACATCTCTGTCTCTGTCTCTACCACTATCTCTCTTTCTCTGTCTCTCTGTGTCTGCCTCTCCCATCTCTCTCTCTCTCTCTCTCTCTCTCCCTTTCTCTCCCTTGAAAAGGAAGTAAGACTATCATGGAGGATGATTGGGCACCAGTTCCACAAATACAAAAGTTACATATTCTGTGACTCAGCCATCTCTCTCCTTGCACAAGTGCTCAAAGACAGCTGGGTGAAAAATCTCAAAATGGCAGTATTTGTGAGTGAAAACTCAGCAACACCCTAATGTCAATCAACAAGGTTTCAGCATCAGAGCATGTCCTTCCAATGGAAGATGTCAGCATTTTAAAAGAGTAGGATTGAGGTAGCTGCCAAAGAGAAATGAGAATGCGCATTGACACAAAGACGTGCAGAAGAATGCTTACATCACTATTATGCCTAACAGCCTGAACTGGAAACAATCCAGGGTCCACGAGCTTCTAAATGGACAAGTAAAGTGTGGTATATCCAGAATTGGAATATTCATTAGCAATGAAAGAGTGAGTAGCGGAGAAGTTCACACCTGTTGTTGGTGGTACACACTTGTAGTCCCAGCTACTCAGAAGGCTGAGACAGGAAAATTGCTTGAGCTCAGGAGTTTAAAACCAGCCTGAGAAATACAGCAAAGTCCTATCTCAAAAAAAGAAAATAGAACCAAAAAAAAAAGAACTACTGATACACTCTACATTGTGGATGAACTTCCAAATAGTTACTTTAATAAGAGAAATCAGGTGGAAAAAAAAGTATTCGGGTGGTTACCAGACTTGGAGATGGAATGGTGATCAACTCAAAAACAGGTACTTGTTGAGGGAGTAAAAATATTCTAAATGTTCTAAAATTAGATTGTAGTCATGCTTGCTCAATTTTATAAACCTCCTAAAAATCATTCTACTATATTGTACATTCACGATGGTAGACTTTATGTGGGTACATGCCTCAAGTGTTTTATTGCTTTTTTTTTTTTCTGGTTTTGGGTATCGAACCCAGGGCCTCACACATGATAGCAAGCACTTTACCACTCTACCAAGTTCTAAGGAACTTTCCCAGCCCTTTTTATATTCTATTTTGAGACAGGATTGTATTATTTACTTTTCTCTCGTTGCTGAGACAAAATACCCAACTCCCAAAGTTAAAGGAGGAAAGGTTTATTTAGCTCACAGTCTGTAGAGGTTTCACTCCGTAATCAGCTAGATCCAAGGCAGGGTGACATGGAAAGCAGCAAGGCAAGCAAGAGGGCTACAAGATCCCAGCACCCTTACTCCTAGCATCACATCCTTGATCCCAGCAGAACTATCCCAAACCAATCAGTGGACTAACTTAGTAATCACACACTCTAGATCCAGCCCCACCTATGACTGCATGAGGCTTTGGGGGGGCATCTAGACACAAGCTATAATGAGAGTCTCACTGTTGCCCAGGCTGGCCCCAAACTTTGGATCCTTCTGCTTCAATTTCCCCAGTACTGAGACTACAGGCATGTACTACTGCCCATGGTCAGTCAAAGTGGTTTGTTTGTTTGTTAGTTGTTGTTGTTTTGAGACAAGGTCTTGCTATGTAGTTCAGGCTGGCCTTGAACTGTTAGCCGAGACTTGCTTTAAACTCTCGGTAATCCTCCTGCCTCAACCTCCCAAGTAATAGGATTACAGGTGCACACCACCATGCCCAGCAAAGTGTTTTTTTAAAAAGACCAGATTCAGTTGGATTGCAAATTGAAGTCCAGCCTGGGCAACTTAGCCAGACCTTGTCTCAAAATAAAAAATAAAGAGGTGGGGTGTCTGGGGATATAGCTCAATGCAAAAGCCCTGAGTTCAATCCCAAGTACCATACACAAAAAAAGGATGAGATGGATATGGAAAAAGAGATAGACATTAAGTGAAAAGAACAAGGTAAAAAAAATACACTAATTTCCATTTATGTAAAAAAATTTAAACACCCTCCACATAAACATGAATACATATTTAAGCATATATAAATAAAACAGCCTGTTTTAAAAGCTCAACCCCACACTTTTGATAAATCTGACTTTCAAGGAGAGGAGTAGAAATGAGTGGCTGAGGAGGGAGACTTTTACTTTACAATGAAAATCAATTCCTTTGATAATTTTTTTAATTAAGAAAAAAATCAGAGGGCTAGAAATGTAGCTTAGTGGTAGAATGCATACCTAGTATGTGCTAGGCCCTAGATTCCATCCCCAGCACCACAGAAAAGGAAGAAGGGAAGGAAGGAAGGAAGGAAGGAAGGAAGGAAGGAAGGAAGGAGAAAGTGATAGGGAGGAAGGGAGAAAGGGAAGGATGGAGGAAGGGAGGGAAAGGAAGAAAGAAGAAGATAAAGGGCCAGCAGTGTTGTTCAGGGGCACAACACTTGGCTAGCACCCATGAGGCCCTGGGTTCAGCTCCAGCACTGTGAAAAATTTTTTTAAATAAATTTAATTAAAAATTTAAAAAATCAACCCAAAAAGAGAAAAAAAAATGTAAAGGAGAAGGGATAGGTGATGGCGAATCTTTTAGAGCTTTCAATGATAACAAAGAGCTGGCTGCAGCATGCGTGCCATAGGTTTGCCACCACCAGGCTAGGAGTGTAGCTAGTTCATCCCCCAGCACCTTCTTTTACAATTATTGGACTCATGAGTTTAGGAAGTTAACATTTTTAAGCAGTAAAATGAATGTGTCTAGAGTTAGGAAGGGCTTCAAAAATTATCTGGTCCAGTCCTTTTGTTCTATAGGTGGGGAAACTGAGGCCCACACCAGGCCGGAACTCACTGGGCCCAGGCCCGGGCTGAAGTCCAGCCTCAGACAAGGCTGCCAGCTCCACCCCCACACTGCACTCTGCACAAATTGTCTCATGTCTCCAGGAAAGGGGAGTTTATAAATTTGGCCACATTTTGGAACAACAGAGCCATAAATGGACACGACTGAGGGAGGCTGGGATGTACCTGACCTTTGAGACTGGGGATGGGGAGGGGAAGGGAGAGAAGAGGGGGCAGGCCCAGGCCAGAAATCAGTGGCCTGATTTCTGTAACCAGGAGAAAATAAAACTGGAGAGAAGGGGGAGGGCGTCAATGAAGCAGGGAAACATGAAAGGATCCACTAACCATGTTCCAGTCCCCTCTCTGCCTCCTACAGACCTTTAGCAAATGCCTTCACCTCTCTGAGCCCCAGTGGCCACCAAACTTGGCATACGAAGAGAACATATAGGAAGTGTGTGAAATAGCAGAGGCCCAGGCCCCACGTCTGATTGACAAAGAATCAGATTCTTCTAAGGATTGGCCGGGCAGGTGTGTTTCCTGGAAGCATCCCAGGGTATCGGATGCAGCTAGACAGAAGTCAAGTTTAGAAGGCCATGTCGTCTAGGCACTTAAAACAAGCCTTCCAAATCATGATCTTTACTAGACTCTGTTGCCTGTGGAGGAAAGTCCAGGAGGCTTAGCATGTATGGCATTCAAAACCTCCACATCAACCTCCTGAACAGCCTCATTATTCCTGGCAGCCCTTCACAGCCACATTCAGCAAGCACACAGAGTGTCCCCCCTGAGGTCGCAGACAAAAGCTGAAGCCATGTCTCCTGTGGGGGTCCTAAGTGGGAACAAATTAAATTCCACATTCCAAATTTCTCTTCTGCTTCCAAACACATTTACATGCACACCTCCAGTCCCCACTTCCCTGGAGGGAAATGCACCACCCACTTCCTCTCTCATTCAGCCTTTTGGGTCTCTGTATCCCTAGAATCATCAATTCTTCTGAGTCCCAACTGTCCGCATGAATAAAGGAGTGAATGAATGAATCCTCATCAACCGACCTCCAACTCTGATAGTCAGTGATATTTGTTAAAATACAATCAAATCTAGACCTTCTGAGTCAACGCTGAACTGAATACAACAACCAATGAAAAACAGTAAACATTTATAGTGTACTGACTTTGTGGCAGGCAGGTGGAAACAAATCAGATCATTCCAGATGTGGTGAAATCTGTGAATGCTGTGAGAGAGCCTGAGATGCCCTGTTCCATGTAGAGAAATCAGAAAAGCCTCTTGCAGGAAGTGGCATTTGAGCTGAGATATAAAGAATGAGACAGAGCTGGCCTGCAGAGCCCTGGAAGGGACGACCTGATTTGGATTTCAGAAGAGTTCTGGATTCTGGGTGGCAAGTGGAGGTTGCAGGGTGGAAGGGGACAGTGACCAGGGCCAACAGACAGGATTTACAGTGATTAGAGAGATGGGGCTCAACCACATGAAGAAAGAAATCACAGAGGTCCTCTGTATGAGAGGGATAACGTAACCTTCCAAACCTAGGATTTTCTGATTCTCTGAGTTTGATCAGTGTTTTAAACACACACGCGCGCACACACACAAATACAGAAAACAAAATCCCTCAAAGCCTCAGAAGTTGGCTAACGCCCATAAGACTGCTTTTTTGTTTTTTAAAAAATATGTTTTCCCACTGAATCTTCAGTTTTATATTTCCAGCAGTTGGCATTCACCCAAGGGGACAAGTTAGCTGGGACAAATGGCCTTCCGTCCTCTGTCATTGTCCTCTGGATTGCAGCTGATGGCTGCTACAGGGTCATTTCCTGTGTCCTTAGCAGGGCAGGAGGGCGAGATATGGGGGCCAGGCCTTCCCACGGATGCAGCTGTGTCAGACACACTTCCTGAGGGGACATTGCTCTGGGGGAGGAGGCAGGGGCAGGCAAGGGGCAGCCCCCACTGAGCTCAGGCCAGTAGCTCTACCCAACAGCTTATTATCAAGTCACTTAACTTGAGGTTTAGGAAAGCAATGAGGCAAGGGTCCCAGGCTAGCCCACAAGAAAAGCCTACTGCATTGATACTGGAAAGCCATTTGTCTAGGATGAGAAAAACTTAGCCCACCAGAAGGTCTGCATCACATGATTTCAAAACTCATTAAATTCAGACCAGGGGACCAAGAAGCAAGCCTGGGCTGTGGCCGGTAGACAGGAAAATCCCTTCCCCCACCAGAGATCAGCACAAGGAGCCCTGACCCTGGAAACAGTGGCATGAGGATCCTTGAACTTCATATCTATCCCAGCTGCACACACACACACCCCAAATTCTGCTGAGTTTCTAGGCTTAGCCCCCTCCTGATTATGATCAAATTGGCACTCTGCCCCCAGCGAGAACAGGGAGTATGTAGGTGCAATGTCTGGGTCATACCCTCCAATTCCTCAGGAAAACCCGTGACTCTTTTTCAGGATCATGCGCAGCACTTTCACTCTGCCTTGCTCATTACCCCCAGTCAAGATGGGGGTTTTGTTTGTTTTTTGTTTTGTTTTTCAAGATAGGGTCTCGCTTCATAGTGCACCCTGGCGTTGAACTTACTACGTAGCCAGGCTGACCTGGTACTGTTATCCCCCTGCCTCAGCCTCCCGAGTGCTGGGATTACAGGGGTGCGCCACCATGCCCCTCGAATGGTTTACCTTGGATTCCCTCTTCCCGCCTCAGGAACTTTGCTCCAGCCGTTTCTCTGTATGGACTACAAGGCAAAGTGGTCAAGGAACCCTAATGTTTTCACTCTTAGAGCTAACCACAACTAACAGTAACCATTTGTATAATCATGGTGTGACACTGTCTTCTTCCAAAGTACGACTAAAAATATTTCACCATTCAAGATGTTGTTTTCAAAGTCACTAAAGAAAGGGAAAGAGAGAAAGCACAGTGAGTGATCTGTTGAGTTTTATGGGCCAAACCAGGAAATGCAACACATCTCTTCTGCTCATATTTCATTGGCTGGAATTAGTCATGTGGTCCCTCCTAAGCCTCCGTAGCAAGGGACGCTTGGAATTGTTGTCTAGTTGAGTGTTGAATAGGAGTATGTGGATATTCACGTGTACTAGCAGACTGCTACAGTGGGGCAGAGTGGTTCTCCAACAAGAGAAGGGTGGCGACTGGACAGGCAAAAGCCCCACTCTGCACAGGACCTTTACGTCTCTAACCAGGGAGGAGGCATGTTCCCTGGGCCTGTGTCTGCCTTTTCCTGTGAATGTAAAACTAATTAGTGGGCAGCCCCGGAGTGTCACTACCCATATCCCCCTGACAACCACTTCTACCACCAAAAGTTGTTTGAACTCTCCTGTCTGTCCGTGTTGTCTGGCAAGCTGCAAGTGCTGAGAGCTCCAGAAGCGCCTCCACCAGCAAAGAGTGGGGAACTGATGGACAGAGGCCCAAGTGCTCTTGTTTCTGGCTGATATGTGCTCTGTACAGTCTCTGACAGTTCCCTACAGAGGATGAGCTCCACCTGACTGCTGAAATAACTGGCTCCGTGTAACGCTGTCTCCCTCATCTTCCTACTCCCCACCCTGGGGTCACCTTCCAGATAAACAGGTTGCACTTAAGTACTTGTCTTGGGGTCTGCTTCTGGGAGCACCCAAACTGAGACTGTGCCCCAGGGCCATGGACAGTGACCTGTACTCTTCTCCCCTACCAGGCCCAGCCTTGTACAGGAAGGGTACTCAGTCGTGTGTGTATATGTGTGTGTGTGTGTGTGTGTGTGTGTGTGTGTGTGTGTGTGTGTGTGCATAAAGGGTCTGACTGTTTCCTAGGCTGGCTTTGAGCTTGCAATCCTGTCTTAGCCTCCCAAGTGACCAGGGTTACAGGCATGTACCATCACACACACACACAGCTCAATCACCCTTTTTAACAAGTGTTTAGAAACACACAAAACACGTGTCAGTGATTGGTCCTCTTGGCCAGGGCGACTGCAGACTTACGAGAAGGAGGGCCTCACACATTTTAAAAAAAAAATAAATAAAGCCATGGAGGATTTATCTGCTCATCCTGTTTCTTTCCCACACACAGGAAATCCTGGACAGGCAGAGCTTCCTGACTGGGGGAGCCCATAGCAGCACCAGGTCAAAAATCATCTCCTCATGAAAGGAAATATCTGGGTGGCTGGAGAGAATCCATGTCACCTTCTTTGGTGCCTGGAGGAAGGAAGAGTTCAGAGTTCTGGGTTCTCGTCCCCATTCTGCCACTCTCTTACTGTGTCGCTCTAGGCTCCCCCACCTTGGGTTCCTGTTTGTGTGGTAAAGACATAGAATAATTGAGCTCTGGGTCATCTTCGAATTAGTATATTCTGCATCTCTTTAGGACTCGGATCCAGGCTTGGCACACTATTTCACTTGAGAATACTTTTAAGAGATTCAGGAAGTTAAAGAAGACAAGTATTCTGTGTATTTTGGAAACCAATATTAGCAGCTATTAAGGAGAGTTAGAGTGGTTTGTCCTGTAGATGGAATTTTCCATGGAAAAGTATTTGAAATATATATTTTCTTAATAAACTGGCACTCACTAGACACTTTTCATGTTTCCCTGTCTTGTTCCCATCTCCACCTCATAACCCTCATTACCCGGCCTGTTGGATCATATTGCTCTGTTGCTTAAAACACACGTATGGATACTGGGTGTCCAGGAGGTCTCCCATAGTGCTCTGCACATGGCAGATGATTGAGTAGCAAATTGAATTTTATTTCCAAGCCGATGTGTTCTAGGAAGACACTCTAGATAAGTTTGATAGAATTGTGTCTAAAGAAAAAGTGGGGCTGGGGATTTAGCTCAGCGGTTAAAGTGCTTGCCTTGGAAGCACAAGGGCCTGAGTTCGATCCCCAGCACAAAAAAAAAGAAAAAGTAAAGAGGGGCCAGGGATTTAGCTCAGTGGTAGAGTGCTCACCCAGCAAGCACAAGGCCCTGAGTTTGATCTCCAGTACTCCTCCACCAAGAAAAAAGAAAAAGTAAAGAGGCTATGAGCGAAGGCCAGAAAAAGCTCAGGGGAGAGAAGGTGGCTGGACTCTTGTATGGACTTTGTGTTTTTTTGTTCAGTTGTCCTTTTAACTTCTTTCAGATTCTACATACGTAAGGACATGGATTGTTTGCTTACCTACAAATCTGGAAGCTCCTGGGCGCAAAGTTGATCCACCAGGAAGGATACAGATTCTTCCTACTTTTTCACGCCTTTATCCTTATATTTCAATGCCACATGGTCCCAAGATCACCACCATTTCTGTACACTGAGCTCTCCCCTCTCTTCTAATCATTTAATCATAAAAGCTTTCTAGAAGCACCCCTGTATTCTTCCCCTTATGTCTTCCCTTTATGACCACAAGCCACATGATTTATTATTATTGCTATTATTATTATTATTTATCCATTTACCATATTATCCATTTACCATATTACCAAATTATGGTAAAACAAGTTACCCAAAGCCTGATTGCTTAAACAACAGTAAACTTTTACTATCTCTTACACTTCTTGTGGGTCACGTATCCACCCATGAATAGTTTAGTTAGGTATCTGTAGCTCAGGATTTGTACCTAGATCTTAATTTATAAAGATGATCGAGTGACAACACAGAGAGGTAAATGACACTGAAAGAAAAGTTTAACATTACTGACAATTCCCTAGAAGTGGGACAGTCACAGGGAAACACACCAGTGTCCATTAGGAGACAGAAAGAAGCCAACTAAAGGTATAAGCAACAATCTTTATCGGGGCTTCCATGGGAAAGTCAAGGTAAGGTAAGATAAATAGTTTAGGATTGGCTAGTTTGAATGATTTCAGGGGTTTTGGAGGTATAGAAGATGTCTCTAGTTGGTACCTGGCTCTCCACTGACATAGGGCAGAATGAGAGTTAGATAAAAGGTTTTAGTGATAGCTTGAGATTAGTTGGTTGATGTATGAGAGACTTGCGGACAAGACTTACTGCCTCTAAGAATTCATTAGCCCTGAGAAAGGCAGTTTCTCCTCAACCAGTATCCCTTCACACAAAAAAGTCAAAAATATCATAAACTATAGAAAATAAAAAATATGAAATGTGGCTATAATGGCCTGTGCTTATAGTCCCATCTGCCTGGGAGGCTGAGGCAGAAAAATCACTTGCCCAGAAGTTTTGGGTTTGGGTTTCTTTTGTTTTGTTTTGTTTTGTTTTTTGTGATGGGGATCAAACTCAGGGCTTTGTGCTTGCTAGGCAAATGCTCTACCACTGAACTAAATCCCCAATTGTATGGTTTTGGTTTTCTGAGACAAGGTCTTGCTAAGCAGTTCACGCTGGCCTTGAGCTCACTATGTGGCCACAGTGGGCCTCGAACTTGCAGTGATCCTCCTGCCTCAGTCTCCTGACTGCTGGGATTGCAGGCGTGTGCCACTGTGCCCAGCTTGTTTGTTTTTGTTTTTGTTTTGGGGAGCACAGAAGTTTGAGACCAGCCTAAATAACACAGCAAGACCCTGTCTCAAAAACAAAACAAAACAAAACAAAACAAAAAATATGACTGATATAAACATATCTCTAACTTGTGGTGAAGTCATAGATTGCTGGCCCACACTGTAGTCATCTGAAAGATTGGTCAGGGCTAGAGTTGCATCCACTCTGGCCCACTCACACACTGGCAAGTTGAAGCTAGTTGTTGGCTGGAGGACTCACTCCCACCCCGTGCAGGCCTCCACAGGGCTGCTGAGCACCCTTACAACATGGCGCTGGCTTTCCAAAGAGTGAGTAATTTAAGAGAGCAAGGCAGAAGCAACAATGGTTTTTATAACCTGCCTTTGGAAGTTGATCTTTGAAGTGAGTCACAAATTCCAGCCTACATCCAAAGGGACAGAATGACTCTCCGCCTTTTGAAAGGAGGGATGGGAACTGGCAGGTACACATTTTAAAACAACCAGGTCCTCCCTGATGACAGGGAGTCTGGGAAGGCTAAGGAGAACAGGATTTGGGTGACCTGCTTAGACCTATCATGATTCACCAGCTGGGACATATCACCACCTCAGACAAAATCAGGGTTTAGTTAGTGAGAAGGGAGAAGAATGCTGATGGGGAAGTAGGTTATAGTGTCCCACAGTGAAGAAGACAAAGAGGAAGAAGAAAAGTGCCCAGATAAATGTGTACCCCAATATTCTATGGGAAATACTGATCTGAAAACAGAATTTATTTATCTGAAGTCAAATTTAACTATCCTTATTTGTTTTGTGGTATTCCGGATTGAACCTAGGGTCTTCACACTGAACTACATCCTCAGCCCTTCTTTTGTGGGGAGAAGGTGCTGGGGATCATATTTTGAGGCAGATTCTCACTCAGTTGCCCAGACTAGCCTCAAATTTGTAATCCTAGCTTGCCAGAGTGCTTGGATACAGGCATGAACATCACACCCAGCTTGTGCTTTGTATTTCTCTTGGCTACATTCAAGTAGGAAAGTAGTCTTCAAGCTGTCACAGGAGGAAGTCACTGAGAGGATGGGACTTCTTGGAAGGAAGGAGCAACAGGAGGCCTGGGGTGCTTGTGGGAGGAGCAGATATCTCAAATCCCAAATCAAGTCTTGCATCAGAGAACAGGAGGTGACAGTCATGCCCAGCCAGGCTAAAGTCTCCTTTGCTCCTGTTTACTCTTCTCTGCTGCCACCCCAACTTCACATCTACTACTAGAATCACTACCAAAATCACGTCCACCTTCATCTCAGAAAACAGCCAGAGGGGCGGAGTACATGCTGAGCATGTGAGAGGCCTTGAGTTTAAAAAAAAAAAAGAGCCAGGAAGCTTTAACCAGAATAACCTCTTTTTCCAACATTCTGAAAAAATAACTCATAAAGCTAAAGCGCAGCTGAAGGCCTTGCTGAAAAATGCATCTGAGGTCTGTGGGAACTTTGAGTCCTGCTGTGTGACCTCAGGCATGATCCTCCCCTCTCTGGGCCTCTCTTTCCTTGGCTGTCTAATGAAGAATTGGTCTAAATCATCTCCAAGGGCCCTGGGCCTACATGTCTTCATCCCAAAAGAAACAGCCAAGGGAACAAAAAGACACGGGTGATTTCTCTCATCCCATCTATAAGCTAAATTCAGAGGAAAATCTCCTGGGGGTTGGGGATATAGCTCAAGTGGTAGAGTACTCACCTAGCAAGTCCAGGGCCCTGAGTTCAATCCCCAGCACCCCCTCAAAAAAAAAAAAAAAAACCCCAGGGGAAAGTGTCCAATGTGACAACATAGATTTAATATAAACAGTGGTACATTAATACACTGTACTCACAAATACCCCAGAAAGAGTCCCAGATGGGCTATTTTTATCCCTTAAAACACACTCTCACACACACACACGCGCGCGCACACACACACACGCGCACACACACACACACACAACTCCCCCAGTCCTCATCACCCCCATCAGCTAAGCTTCTCCAGTTGGTTTTTATAAGAAGATAGAATTCCAGTTAAAGGTGCTAATTAAACAGCTTTGACTCAGGCCAGGAGGAAGGCTGGTGAGAGCCTCCTGGCCGGGCATGATGTCACCACAATTGTGAGTTTCTCATGACCGAAGAATGTGAGTGTGTTTGCACTGCACGATGGAGCCAGTGATGCAAGCGCAGCTGGTAAACAGGCCCCAGACAGACAAGCCCAGTGTGGAGCCGCGGTGCAGAGGCCTGGCTGGGGCCCAGCTCGTGCTTAACTCCTTCCTGGCAGGACTGGCGGGTGGGCCACCGAGGTTTGGCCACAGAGCCTTCTCCACCCAGTCCCTGACTCTCTCCCAGGCCCAGTTCCTGCTGGTGACAAACCCTGAATCCGAAGTCACCGAGAACTGCTTTCCCCCATACAAACACACCTTTTGCTTGCTTTGGGGCCTTGTGTATATGACTCCCTGACCCTGAGTCTCAGTTTTCTCATCTGTAGTGTGGGGAGGAGTCAAGACTTTAATCTCTTATCTGCAGCTCCACAGTTCAGAAAATTCAGACAACCAAAAGCTTTCTACATACTCAAAGAAAACCCATTTGGGGGCAAAACCTGTCCTGAATGAACTGAGACTAAGAGACTCTACATGTTCCACTTAGAGGCAGCAGTGGCAGTGCATATCAAATAGTCCCATCTACTCAGGAGGCTGAGGCAGGAGGATTGCTTGAGCCCAGGAGTTCCAGACCAGCCTGGGCAACATACTGAGACCCTGCCTCAAAATAAAAACAAGAACACAAAACATTTCTAACCATAGAAATATTCTTAGGTGGGTCCAGACCCCATTGGAACACCTTTTAAAATCTAAAACAGGTTTCCGAACTCTGAAATCCATCCAGGTGCAAGCATGTTGACCAGGAGGTGTGGATTCAAGGCATTTGCTCCTCCCTACAAGGGGACTTCATGAGTCCCTGAGGAAAAGGTTCAGTTCTGCCCTTCTGTGTCCCCGGCAGCCATTTCAGTGGCTGGCATACAGCAAGTACACAACCAACAGTTGTCAAATCCAGAGCTGAAGTTATTCATACTCTATAAAGACCGTGGTGGAGATGATGGGAAACTGAGGCCTGAGCCTCTGAACTGAGCTTGCCTGGTCTTTTCCCAAAGATGGAGTCCTGACTTCCTCAAAAAAGGTAGCTGCTCACATTTCTCTACACAGTTCTCTGCTGGCTGCTCACAAATATCTTGGTGAACCCCCTCCAACATTCCAGGGCAGCCTCCTCCCCTGCTGACTGGTTTGTGGGCACTGATAAGTTTTCTTTGGAGAAGGTTCAGCTGATATAAAAGAGGGGGCCCCTTGCATTAAAGCAGGGGGTGGGGAAGGCATAGTCACAGAGTAAAATGGGAATTGCAAGTGTCTGGGGAAGATGGAATCTGATGGCCAGCTTGGGACTGATTACCAGATCCCTGGACCCTTCCAAGGACTGTGAATGTGTCCCTCAAGCCCTGTTTTAATCTTAAGGCTGAAGAATTATCCAGACCCACGAGGATCTTCCAGGAAGGAAAAGGCCTCTTCAGTGTGATCTGACCTACCTCCAACTGCTGTAGGGCCCCAAGTTACTCCCTTTCCTTCTCTGGGCCTTAGCATGACGGGTTGGACAATCCAGCACAGCATGGCAGAGCTGAGGTCATGGACACAGACTTGAGTTCAAGCCCCAAGCCTTCCTCTTGCTGGGCAGAGAACTAGAGCAAGTCGATTTCCCTCTCTGAGTCTTAGTTATCATATCTATAAAATGGCATTAAGTTGTAGGGATGCTGCCCAGACAAATGTGCCCAGCAACAGGAGTGATAAAGAAATGTTATGAAATATTATTACCCTGGGTATGGACAATTCTCCAGATGTGATGTGGTAGCTTAGGCACTGAGTACATTAATCACCTCATTGTCAGGGCACCGTCTGTGTTCCAGGCACTGTCCAAAGTGCTTCACAAGTATTGTTTCACTTCCACCTCCCAGCACATCTCAAACAGGTACTAGCACTATCTCCATTTCTCAGAGGAGGAGATTGAGGTTCGGGGGAGTGACATGACTTCCCCAAGGCTGCACAACTGGTTGTTAACAAAGCTGGGATCTGTTGGACTCATAAGTGACTCATACCTTGCCTTCAGGAAAGATCTAGCAGCCAAGACCATGCTCAGTGCCTTGAAGCAAGAGATTTCCAAGCTCAGCTAGGCTACCCCTGACATGGCATACACCCTTGGGCAGTACTAAGGCCTCAATTACTCCATGTGAACCATGGGGAAGACCATCCCTGCCAGCCATCCCCAGGAGGGCACTTGTAAATGTAAAAAGGACTTTGTAGGCTCTGAACTGGGACAGACATCTTCAAAGTCTTGGTTGGGAGGAGATAGGAAAAGAATGAATTCTCTGCCAGCCACCCTGATGAGTATCAGACCATATCCAATCACAGAGTGGCTAGAGAAAGGAAGGTGAATAAGGGGTGGCTGCCTTCAAACTGAAAAGGTTCTGGGTAGGCAGACTATTTGGAAGCCAAATACTGAAGAAGCAGCCCGTACCCCCACCCAGGGCTTGACCCTTGATGTGGTTCCTCCCTCCCCTGGGAGCTGAAAAGTATTGGCTGAGTGTCCCTTGGACTTCGCCTCTCTAAGAGTGAGGCTTCACAGCTGTGAAATGGAGTGATAATAATAAGAGTCCCACCAGGACTGTAATAAGGACAAGCCTTGGCCCATTGTCTTAGTTCATTCCTGCTGCTATAAAAAGTATTTTAGGGAGTTGGGGATTTCAGTGGTAGAGTACTTGCCTAGCAAGTGTAAGGCCCTGAGTTCAATCCCCAGCACTCAAAAAAAAAATTTTTTTTAGACTGGGTAAGTTATAATGAGCCAAAACATATCACAATTCTGGAGGCTAGGAAGTCCAAGATCAAGGTGCTGGCATGTTTGGTATCTGGTGAGAACCCAGTCCTCATAGATGGGACCTTGTATGTGCCCTCACATGGCGGGAAGGACAAACAAGCTTCCTTGGGCCTCTTTCGTAAAGTGCACTAATTCCATTCAAGAGGGTGGAGTCCTCATGACCGAATCACCTCCAGAACCCCCACCTCTTAATACCACCACGTTGCAGATTACATTTCAACATGTGAGTTTGTAGGCCACACATCCAGACCGTAACACCCGTGGACAGGGTTTGAACAGTTATCTTTTGGCACCACGTCTGCAATCTTCAAGGAGTTTTCTGCTCAACTAGAAGAAGAATCTGAGCTGGGCTTGGTGACACATGCCTGTAGTTCCAGCATTGTGGGAGGCTGAGGCAGGAGAATCACAAGTTTGAGCTCAGCCTGGGTAATTTAATTTAGCAAAATCCTGCTTCAAAATTTAAAAAACAATTTAAATTGCTACAGCCTGGGATGTAGCTCAGTGCAAAGGTTCTGGGTTCAATCCCCAGTACCATAAGAAGATAAAGGAGAAAGAAGAGCTGCTGCTTTGTGTAAAATGTCTGGTCCAGATAAATGCTACTGGATGGATGGATGGATGGTGTGCATGACCTACTCCTGGTCACACAGTCACAAAGTAACTCCACTGATACTTCACACTGGGCACTGAAGGATGCACAAGAGGTGGAGAGAGAGGCATTCCAGGTGGATGGGCCTGCATAAGCAAAGGCTCGAAGTGAGAAATGACTGCAGCATGAATGAGAGACACAGTCTCATGTTCTTTTTCGGTAACTCGCCCAACAAGATCTTAGTTCCAGTTCTTGGGAGCAGAGCCAGGAGGTTAAGTAGGGATTAGGGCCTCTTGGCCCAGATGAGCAGGCAGAAGCAGGCCCAGCCCGGGGGTCTGGCCTTGAAGGGCCAGGTCTGGCTATATATGGTTTCCAAGGAACTGGGAGGCTTCTTGTCCGCTCCACTGCCCACGCACATGAGCAAGGCCACCCACAGTAACTGAGTCAGGCAGCGAGGGTCAGGAACAGAGGCCCCATGACGGGGTGACGGAAACATAGTGGTTCAGAGCCAGGCCTCTAGAGTCAAGATGTAAGTTCCAAACAAACTCTCTCCATGATTGGAACTGGACTCTGGGCCACAACACCACTTCTTAGAAGTTCTATTTTCTTTTCTTTTTCTTTTTATCTTTTCTTGAGACAGGGAGTCTCAACTATGTAGCTGAAGCTGGCCATGAACTTGCAATCCTCCTGTCTCAGCCTCTCAAGTACTAGAGCTGAAGGCATGCACCACCATGCCCAGATTTATTTTATTTATCTATAAAAGAAAACGATAGTGATACTGACAAACACCACTGCTAAATTTATTGTGTGCTAGCCTGGGATAAAAACCCTACTTACATTATTGTACATAATTCTCATTATAATACTAGAATATTACCATCACCATGAAACAAAACACATTAGACTTGTGTCTCTCATTTATGCCACAGTAAGATTGAACTGCAAGCTTTTGCTCATGTAGTCTCTGAAGGGCCTCTTTCTCTCTAACCAACTTTTGGCTAAGAATCTTCTTCTAGACTAGCAGAAAACTGCTTAAAGATTACAGGCTAGGTGTCAAAAGATAACTGTTAAACATTGGGCATCCTTCAGTGCCCAGTGTGAGGGATCCAAAGAGTTACTTTCTGACTGTAGAACCTGGATTTCCAGATGAAAAAATCGAGGCACAGAGAGGTAACAGAGAGGTGACCTGCATACAAAAGAACTAGGAAGTTAAGAACTGCTTACAACTTCCTATTCTTCCCTATGTTCTGATTTCTGCTACTTAATCATTTTCCCTCCAACATTCCCAACAGTTTCTGTAAAACAACACCTGGCAACTATTCTCCCCCTCCCAGTTCTCAAATTGCTACCAAAGCCTTACTCAGCCCCTTGCAACAGTCTTGCACAAAACATAGACTAGATAATCCCATTTAGCAGATAGGAAAAATGAGGCTCTGAAAAACAAAGCTAGTTGAGACTTTGGAGTCAGCCAAAGGAAAAACGAGGGGTAGACCACTGTGCTGTCTGACCCCACTGTGGTGCTCTCCCTGCAGCAAAGGGCTGATTCTTGACATTCTGGGGACATAGATTTCATCTCTCCTCTCTCCCCTAGACAGATGATTAGGATGAAAGAGAAAATTAATCTGAGATCCATGTAAAAGGAAAGACCAAGCAGAGGGCTGTAGATGTAGCTCAGTGGTAAAGTACTTGCATAGTGAGGCCTTCGGTTTGACACCCACCAATGCGGGGGCGGGGGGGGGCGGTCAAGCAGAACTAATAGGGCATCTCGCAAATGAGTAAAAAAAATTAGGACAGCCTTTGAAAATCACAGAAGAATGAGGCGAAGAAACAAGGCTTAATAGTTCTAAATCAGATCATCTCAACATGTCGGGCAGGAGACCAGAAAAGTTCTCTAAACCCATTAGCTCATCTTATTTTGGATTCCTGCCCTCCCAGGCGCTTTGCTGGGAGCTGGGCGAAGGTACTGCCCCGGGTGGGGGTCGCTCCGAGGGCAGCACCTCCCAGCCTCTGAGATGTCACATCCCAGCAAACGTCCCTCCAAAATGGGGCACACAGTTGACAACATTTTGTCATGTTTTGTCATGTGTGCAAGAACATTAAAGAAAAGGAAAAATAAATTACTGCTTTCTACTGTTGCCATCATCTCATAAAACTTAATAACAAGGACTAATCTCAGAATTTAGCAGTTTAAATAAACTACCTGTGTAAAGCATCACATCATCCTACTTTTCTCACTAGCTGTGGGCCAGGGGGAACCGTATCTAAGACGGGCATTTGGCCACTCTCGCAGGAGTGAGAGAGAAACATTTATGCAAATAACTTAGAATAACTATATTCACTGAGTACCTTTAGCTGAAAGCCACATAAAATTTTCTCCCTACCTTAATTTTTACACTTCATCTTAGCCAAAAGGCTGAGAAGGGATTACCTTAATTTTTAAAAATGAAAATTCCTTGGAAATTTTATTGGATTCTGGAGATATGTAGTAGACAGAAGTGTGTGTCGAGAACAGAAAATTTCAAGAACAAATGGAATCTCCCTCTCTCTCTCTGTATGTCTCTCTCTATCTGTCTCTCTCTCTCTCTGTCTCCCTCTGTCTCTCTCTTTCTCTGTCTCCCTCTGTCTCTCTCTCTCTCTCTTTCATACTCTCTCTCCCTCTCTCTCTGCTTGTCTATGCTTCTCTCTATAATAATATGGCAGCCCGGGCTGGGAATTTAGCTCAGTGGTGAGAGTGCTTGCCTTGCAAGCACAAGGCCCTGAGTTTGATCCCCAGCACCAAAAAAATAAATAAATAAATAATATGGCAGCTCCTGTGAGAAGTCCATGGTTAGAGTCAAAAAATGAAAGAAGCACAGCTGAGCAGGGAAGGTGGGTAGACTTAACCACAGATGTCTATTACAAACATGCAGATAGTGTTATGGGCATTTAGAGGAAGAAGACACAACTTGTAGCTGTGGAAACCAAGTAGAGCTTCTTGAAAGAGGTGGCCTTTGAGTGAGGCCTTGAAGCTGAGACTGATTTGGAACATAGAGATTCCAAATGCCATTGCGAATATGAAGAGAAAGACGAGCACAGTAGCAAAGAAGATAGCATCCAAAGGAGCTTTATACTAATGCCTTCTTCCTCAAGATTTTTATAGTTTTTTTAAATTGAGATAGAAGTCACATATATGCTTTATAGGAGCTAGGGTGTTTATTTTATTAATGTATTTTAATGGTCACATAGTAATCGTACCTATTTATGGGGTACAGCGTGGCATCTCAGTACATATATACAGTGTACAGTGATCAGATCAGTATAATTGGCATGTCTATCACCTCACACATATATCTTTCTTTGTGTAAGAACATTTCATTTTGAAATGATTTTAAACTTATAGAAAAGTTGCAAAAATAGTTCAGAGAGTTCTCCCAAACCCTTCACTTCTCATACCTTCGCATAGCTTTCTCTAATATTAACACACTACCCAACCTTAATACCATGATCCGAACCAGAAAATTAACACAGGTGCAACACTATTAACTAACCCACAGACCTTATTTGAATTCTACAAGTTTTTCTTTTGGTCTTACCCAGGCTCCTACATTGCATTTACTTGTCACATCTTCTTAGTCTCCTCTAATCTGTGACAGTCTCTCAGTCTTTTTCCCTCATGACCTCAACTCTGAAGAGTACTGGCCCATTATTTTACAGAATATCCTTCTACTTGAATGCCTTATGCTTTTTTTCTTCTCATGATTAGACTGACATTATGCATTTTTGGCAAAGATATCACAGAAATGCTGTTATGCCGTTCTCACTACCTCAGATCAGGAGCTACATTCTGTCAGTATGATTTATTACTGGTCAGGTTAACAGGTTAACATTGGTCACATGCTTAAGGAGGCATCTGCTGGGTTCTTTTTTTTTTTTTTTTGGTGCAGGGGATCAAACTCAGGGCCTTGTGCTTGCAAGGCAGGCACTTTTGTAAGTTTTTCATTTACGTAGTTTGTTTTTTAAGACAGAGTCTTACTATGTGCTAATTTGCTTTAAAAAGTGCTATCAAATGCATACCTTCCACTTCTATTCAACAAATGTCACTTTTTCAAGCTTGTGGGGTTCCGAAGCTTGAGGTGTGCCGGGGAGGAACAGCCCTGGTCTAAGACGCACGGCTCCTTTATAAGCAGTTTCACGACCTTTCCAGACCTTAAGATGCTTATCTGTAAAAGAGGTATCGTTACGTCTTACTACTCAGAGCTGCTGGGGAATAAGAGGGAAGCACGCTTATGAAACTGTTTGGTAATATTAACTGGGGTTGTTAATTCTCCTTCTGGCTTCCTCTCTACCTGTTTGCAGTCTCTGCTTCCATCCTGCCTCTCTCCATGCCCCCAAGCTTCTGTCTGTCCTCATTGGCACGACTCCCTCATCTTGCTTCCTAAGACTTACTTGTGATGTCACTTCATAAATTTTGGAGACACAAACAAAGTCCTGCAGAGATGACATTTTCCTTCTGGAGCTTCAGCTTGCAGTTCTGGGGGCTACCTGAAGGTGCCAGGTGACACCTGGGACCTGTGGGTGGCAGACAGGAGATCCTTCCTCCTCTAGCGGAAATAAGTGAGAGAAGTAGAAATTGCCTTCCTCCAACGATATTGTGGCCCATGGAGTATTGAAGAAGCCTAAATGGACTGTGTCTTGCTTAGACATAATATGGGCATGCTTAAAATTAACTTCATAGCCCATGGTGGTGGCACACACCTGTAATCCCAGCCCTTTTGGAGGCCGAGGCAGGAAGATTGCAAATTCAGCCTAGACAACTTAGTGAATTAGCAAGACCTTGTATCAAAATAAAAAATAAAAAGAGCTGTCGGCTAGACTCTAGCCCACTAGTACTTAGCAGCAGCTCAAGACTGCTAATTTTATTGCCCTCTTCCAGTGGGCTCTGGGGAACACCCTTCTGCTACAGACTAAGGAAACAGTTTTTCTGGAAGGCCTAAGAACCTTTGGGTTTATGAGACCAAACTCCCCATAATCATGCAATAGAATCCTGTGGCCACTAGCCCAAACTATACTGTGCACAGGAATCCCTTGAGATGCTTGTTAAAATTCAGTAGTCCTTCTTTCACTGTGGGCAATGTATTCCAAGGTCCTATGGATACCGAAACCACAGACAGAAGCCAATCCTGTATTTTCTTTCTCCTGTACATACATTCCTATGATAAAGTTTAATTTATAAATTAGTCACAGTAAGCTGGACATGGTGGTACATGCCTGTGATCCTAGCACTCTGGGAGGCTGAGGCAGTACGATCACAAGTTTGAGCCCAGGCTGAGAAATTCAGTGATTTAGTAAGATCCTGTCTCAATAATAAATAAAAAGGGCTGGAGATGTAGCTCAGTGTGAAGACACTGGGTTCAATTTCCTAGTACCACAAAAATATGTCATTTTCACTACCTCCTGCTCTTTCATTGATTCCAATCAATCTTATGTTATTCTTCTTTGTGTCGTCTAGCAGCTGTTGGATTGATTTTTTGTGGTCTCTTACCATTTTTAAGAACTCTTTCTTTTCATGATCACTGACCACAATCTTGTCTTCTATTATCTGATATTCTGTCCTCACATATATTCATTCTACTGCCTATACTTTCAGTGGAATTTTTAATCTTCTGGATACCTGTTTGAACCTGTTTCATGAATTCCATTCTTTCCTATTCACAGTTTCCATCATTTTCCTAAGCTCCTTTATTTTTTTAATCTGTATCTTCTCTGGAGTCACTAATCATGTCTTTCTTTCTGGTCACCATCTCTGTAGCTATGTGAGAAATTATTTCTGTTTTTTTTTTTTTTCTAGACCCTCATTTATCTGCTTTATTACTTCCACTGTTACCACTTCTAAGAGTCCAGGTGGGTGGCTTTTGGATTATTCCACCTCACTGCCCCCTGGGTTTGCCTTTGGTGAGCTGGAAGTCTGGGGTCACATCTTGCTTACATTACTTCTCATTTTCTATCTATCCATCTATCTATTTATTTATTGTTTAATTCCTGGGTTGATGCTTGCAAATTGCTATGGCAATTAGCTCTTGCCATGGCAAGTAGCTCTATTGCTAGTATCAAGAACCCTTTGGAAATGACTACTCAGAGATGTCTTCCAGGTGTAGCTGGTTTTGGGGTTTTGACTCTGTTGCAAGATCTTACCTCTTCGATTTATTGGGGCTGAGAGGTTGCCATCTATTTGGCTAGCCCCTGGTTCTTTGGCACTGTCCTGTTTCTTTTATTTTGGGGGGGTGGGCCAGGAGGATCAAACTTACAGCCTTGTGCTTGCTGGGCAAGCACTCTAGCACTTGAGCTAAATCCCCAACTCCTATAGTGTTATTTATGACCCTCAGAAAATCTCAGTCTTGGCATACAAGGAAGAATATCTGATTAGAACGATTCTGTCACCTTGGTTAAAGTAGTACAATCAGTAATAACAATAGCATCAAACAGACCCTAGAAAATGACAGACTGAAGTAATTATTAATTTGCCACCTTTAACCATAAGAACTAGATTTGTGGTTACATAACAACATCTAAAATAAACCAAAAGCTCACATACAGTAAGTACGCCCTCAATATGGCAATTTTACCCCCAGGGAGAAAATACAAAAGAGATTAGGAGTAAAAAATAGAAAAACAGAAGAAGAGATGAGAAGCAAGGCTGGAGGACAGGGGAACATTATGCAAACTGGTAAAGACAGGAGGGATAGAGAGAAGGAAGACATGAAAAGAAGAACAGAACAAAACAGTAAAACAAAAAACTAGAAACAAATTTCACACTCATATAAAAACAAGAAAAACAGAAGAGGAAAAAAAGCCAAAAAAAAAGGCCAGCAACAACAATAACAGGAAAAAAAAATGGAAAAATGTTTGCTTCCGGGCGTGTCTCTACTGTCACTGGTAGACAGACTGGTCAGGCCCAGATCCATGCTGATTTATCCCAGCAGTAGATTCACAATGGAGTAGTGGGTAATCCCTGCAAGATTTTACCACAGATTCCACTGAAGTTCAGGCTGGTCTCTAGCTGTGAGGTTGGAACCTGATTTGTTCAGCTAGAGACACACCGTGTGTCTCGTGCCGGCATGCACCTGGCTCCCCTGACTGTTTGAACTTGGCTCCGCCTTGCCCTGATACAGCCACCCACAGCTTCTCTGAAATGTGAGCTCAGTAGGTCCCTCTCCAAGATGGTGACTGGCCAGTCACCTCCTCCTGGGGCACGTCTGAACCCAAATAACTCACCAGTCACTGCAGTCCACTGTCTCCACTGTGCTGTTCCACTCATGTGTCTTTCTGTCTCTGGGGTCTCCAGTAGTCACCATGCGTCTGCTGGCTTGAGCCTCCTCTCCCACACCACCTGCCAGGGCTCTGGAAGAGAGCACCATCCACTACCTCCTTCTTCTGCAGTGAGATCTCTCTTCTTGCTCTCCCTGTAGGCTTCAATTCTTGCTTCAGATCCTTGTTGGGTCCTGGGAACCAACTTCCCTCCTTCTTCTTTTCCTCATGTTGCTATATTCCAGCATCTACACATCAAATCTCAGAGGAGCTGTTTATCTGCAGTTCACCGCTCTGCCATCTTCCCGGAAGTCTCCCTAGCACCACAAAAATGCATAAATAGTCATAGTAAGAGATTAACAACTAATAATGGAATAGAAAATTTTGGGTTTGTTTTTGTTTTTGTTTTTGTTTTTGTTTTGAGACAGGGTCTTGCTGTGTAGTTCAGGCTGGCCTCAAACTCATGGCAATCCTCCTGCGTCAGCCTCTCAAGTGCTGGGATTACAAGCATTCACTACCACACCTGGCCTGAAATAGAAAATTTATGGCAAACCACTGTGATATAATTGTCAGCATTGTTACTCTTGCACTTTGGGGCCCTTACCAAGAGAAGTAAGAGTTCCTTGAACACAAGCACTGTGTGGAGGCTACTAAGTGATCTACGTGGCATGGACACGCTGAACAAACACAGGACTCACATGCTGGGCAAGAGAGAGCAAAACAGTCGGAGATTTCATCAGCTATTCAGAATGGTGCCTAATTTAAACTTATGAAGGGTTTATTTCTAGAATTTTCCACTTAATATCTTTATACAGTGGTTTATTATGGGTGACTGAAACCACAAAAAGAAAAACCACAAGGAAAGGGGGATTACTGGACAGACCCTGGTTCAATAGAGGGAGGTGAGGCCTGAGACTCTGCATTTCCAGCAAGTTCCTAGGAATCCACTTCAAATGCAAAGCTCTAACCAACAAGCTAATGAGAAGGCGGTCTGGAAACCAAAAAACAGATTGTGTGTGTGTGTGTGTGTGTGTGTGTGTGTGTGTGTGTGTGTGTGTGTGCTGTGTGTGCTGGGTGGGGATTGAGTACAGAACTAGCATGTACTATACCACTAAGCCACAACCCTTACCTCGGGGAGGGGGATATATATATATATATATGTATTAGTCATGGGAATCAAATCCACAAGCTAAGCAAGCATTCTACCACTGAACTACAGAAAACAATTTTGAGTGAACTAAAACAACAATGAATGTGAGAGCTGCCTCTTTATCTTGAAATTTTTATAGTATTAGGGGCTGGGGATAATTTTTTTTTTTTAAGGTATTGAGGATTGAATCCAGGGCTTTCACACTGAGCTACATCCCCAGCCCTTTCTTATTTCTTTATTTTGAGACAGGATCTCACTAAAATGCCCAGGCTGGGCTCAAACTTGTGATCCTCCTGCCTCAGCCTCCCGGCGTGCTGGGATCACAGGCATTGACCACCATGACTGGTTGAATTCTTACAGTCTTGATAGTCCTCTCATGATGGTCTTCTAAAAAAAGTCTCCATTTTGCACAGGGTAATCCAAGGAAGTTTCTGGTATTTACAAACAAAAGAACCTTTTGTTGTTCTGTAGTACTTGGGCTCAAACCCAGGACATTGTACATGCTAGGTAATCACTAAGCCACGCCCCCAGGCAAAAGAATTTTTCTTAAATATCCAAAAGTATTTGCACCCCTCCCCAAATTAGGAAAAATGACTCCTCCTCAGTCCCACCCCCTCATTTCAATCCAGTTCCTCCAGCCCTACCCTTCATAGCCCGGTGAGACTCACCTGGGTCTTAAAGGGGCCAAGTCCTTTTTAGGGTGCTACTAATCTTTTAAATCTCCTGGGATAACACAGAGTTCAAAGATTACCCTGGAGATTCTTCATGGCTGGCGACATTTTCCCAGTTAAAGAGCTAAGGCTCCCTCCTGAGGCTCCCTTCCAAGGCTCTGGTTTCTCTCCCAAACCCTCAGCTATCAATTAGCTAGTGACTAATTGTTCCCTAATTGCAAATCATCTTACCCATTACTGGCTCCCACCCACACCAGCTGACATCCATCCTCCAGGGAAAGGTCTTTGCGAATCCAATTGTTCATTTGTTCCAAGTGTGGAGCCCCTGCTTTGCTGCCAGGTTCTGTCCTGGGCCCTGGGGGCTCTGTGTTGAGCAAGAGGGATTCCATCGCTGGTTTCATTGAGCTCAGTCAAGCAGAAGACAAATGGCAACATATAAATCATTTCAAGTAATATCTGTTATGATGGGGAGAGGAGAGTATAATACACTACAGAGTAATTTCTGAGAGCTTTAGATAGGTGCTCTGAGAACACATTTCTAAGGAAGTGACATTTGAATTGAGAGCTCAGTGGTAATCAGGAGCCAAACAGAGAGAAGAGCAGAGCAGTCCAGGCAGAAAAAAAGGGCAAAGGCCAGGTGGGAGGAAGCAGCAGGGGCCTGTGTGGAGCATCCGCTGTATCTATTAAGCCCTAAGGGATTCAGAAGTGAGCCGTCAGGTAAGACTTGACTCCTTCCAACTACCTGCAGGCAGACACAGGGCGGATTTGCTCCCCCTGGGTCCACCCTAAAAGGAGCAGTTACTCATCTGATTAGCCAGCTTCTGGAATCCTAACTGATTTTTGGTGCTAACTGGGGGACTCTTAGTTCAAGATTCCAAATCCAAGTGTTCCCTTGGGCACTAGGACTGCATGCTGTGTTGGAGGGAACTGTTGCCCTGGGGCAACAGAGATCCAGGTTTGAAACCCAAAAGAAATAAAAATGCGGTTTGCTACATGAAATTTTCGGAGAGAGACAGACTCTGAGTATAACTGTGTGTGTGTGCGCACACACACATATGAGGAATGAACCCAGTGCCTTCACATTGAGCTACATTCCCTAGCCCTTTATTTTTTATTTTGAGAGGGGTCTTGCTCAGTCACTAAATTGCCCAGGCTGATGTCAAACTTGCAATCCTCCTGCTTCAGCCTCTCAAAGTGCTGGAATTACAGATATATACCACTATATCTGGCTAAATTTCGTGATTTTCAAATGTTAACAATGAATTATAAAATCTTTAAACACTCTACAGGCCAGACACAGCACGTCTATGGGCAGGACCTGGCCTGCTGGTTTGGGTGTGGTGAGGCTAAGAATGCCCAGAGGGAGAGAAAGAATCAGGAAGAATGCTAACTGCATTCCAGATTTTGGGACCCCCCCCCCACCCCTTGCCCTGGCCAAAATATGCCCCTACCATAGACACATATTAAGCACCTACTGTGTACACAGTGCTCTGTCAGGGGGACACAAAACATATTGTGAAATTGCCCCTTCCTCTAGGGCTGGGTGGGCCAATTTCAAGAGGCCTGGATTCCAGTACTGACTTGAAATTCAGTGCTGCTTTCTGTAATTGCTGTGTGTCCTTGGATTGGTTCGTCACCTCTGTGAAATTCAGCACATAGCTTATGTTGACATTAAGCTAACTGAATCCAGTGAAGGAGGATTATAAGGAGCCTTGAGTGTTTGGTTGGGGAATTTGGGGTAAATCTGATAGGGAGTGAGAGCCTATCTGAGCAGGGGAGTAACATGCTGAAAAAGAAAATGGAGCAGATTGGAGTTGGGGATTTAACTCAAGTGGTAGAGTCCTTGCCTAGCAAGCACAAGGCCCTGAGTTCGATCCCAAGCACCAACCCCCACAAAAAAAAATTTTTTTTAAATAGAAAATGGAGCAGGACACCAGAGGAGACTCACCATTCAGCTGCGCCGCCACCGCCGCCACTGCAGTAGTGAGGACAGCAAATAAGGCATATGCAAATCAGATCTTATCACCTCCAGCTCAAAACCCTTCCATGGGGCCCTCCTGCCTGCACAGGAAAGTCTTTCTCACTGCCGTCCACAGGCAGGGCTGACTTCAAGGGTTTGCAACCTGTACAGATGCATAGGGCTCTGTTGCCATCATCTTGAAATTCTTAATAATTTTGCAGAAAGAGCCCCATGTTTTCATTTTGTACCAGGCCCCACAGGGACACTTCCACCTGGCCTGCCTCCTTCTCCCTTCTCATCCAACTCCTTCACTCTTCAAACTTTAGTCACGCTGGATCTCCGTCAGTTCCTGGAGATTGTTCCCCTTGCCCAGAACACCCCTACCTCCCCTAATGCAGCTTATGGGTTTAATAAATTCATTTTTTCTTTTTATCCTCCAGATCTGAGCATAATTATTTCCTGACAGATACCTCCTCTGACTTTCTGGGATAACTTATTCAAAATAAAACTTAAAAAATAATCTAGGTCTGGAAGTATAGTTCAGTGGTATAGTCCTTGCCCAGCGTGCACAAGGCCTCAGGTTCAATTCCCGGCATTGTAATAATAGTAATTGTTAATTGTTATTATTCAATTTTTAAAATTTTTAAAGCAGACAAAATTACTAAAAATAATAAATGTAAACTAGGCCCATGTACATGCTCCCATAGTGCCATGTGGCTCCTGCAAAGAGCTCACCACAACTTGTAATGATAATAACTACAACTTTGTATGAGGGTCTGTTTGTCAAATCTCTCTTTCCTTCCAAACTGAGCTCCATGAGGCTATGTATCAGCAAATGCCTGTGGACCTCTGGCTCCCATGGAAAACTCAGGGGTGGGCTGAGTGAGGGAGAGAGAATCTCCCCTTCTGGGAAGGTGGAAAATCTCAGGATACTCAGACTACACATCCAGTACTGTCTGCTCTGGCCTTGGTCTTTTCTGGAGCCCATTAGGTCTGAGCCCTCTTGCCCTGCCCTCTTCCTCGTGGAGGACAATCCTAGGGGTGGGCTGGAAATGGGATGCATTTTACAGAATCAAGCTTTAGTCTAAAGAAAGCAAGAATAAAGTTTTCAGACCTCTGTTAGCTACACAGCCATAGGCATTTGGGAGCTTCATGCTTATAAGGTTCGTTGGATAACCAACTATCCAACTAGGGAAAATATTTCTTCCCTTAACTAAGTAAATAAAATCATTTACACCACAAAAGATAGAGGAAAAGGGACAAGATCAAGCCCTCCGGTCAAATTTATTTACGTTGGCAAGGAAAGATCAGAAATAACATCAACTTCTCACAGGTGGCTCACATGCCAGTCCTCCAGCCTTAGGCTCCTGAGTGCTGTGAGTACAGGTGTAAGCCACCACGCCTGGCCAATTCTCCCTTTTTAAAATCTCACTTCTCTTTCTTCCTTTCTCCCTCCCTCCATCTCTTAATTCCCTTCCCATATGCCTAAGATCCATCTCACTATTTCCAATTGTCTTTTATTTTACACTTTATTTATATATTGGGCTTCTCATATGAGAGAAACCATATGGTATTTAAGCTTGTGTATCTGATTTATTTCACTTAACATTATGGTCTCAAGGTGCATCCATTTCCTACAAATGACTCAAGTTTATCTTTATACCAGAGTAGTACTCCATTATGTACAAATGCTGCATTTTCTTTATCCATTCATCTGTTGATGGACATAAAGGCTGCTTCCAATATTTTGCTATTATGAATTGTGCTGCTGTAAACTTGGGTATGCATGTATCACTATAAGATAATGTCTCGAACTCTTTTGGGAAGATATTTAGAAGAGGAATAGCTGAGTCAAATGGACTTTCTATTTTTAGTTTTTTTGAGAAGTCTCCATACTGATTTCCATAGTGGTTGTACCAGTTTACGCTCCCATCGGAAATGCAGAAGTATTCCTTCTTCCCTACAGCCTCACCAGCATTTGTTATTATTTGGTTTCTTGAAGATAGTCACGCTTTCTGAAGTGAGATGAAATCTTGGTGTTGTTTTAATTTGCATTTCTCGAATGGCCAGCAATGTTGAACATTTTTTTGTGTGTATCTATTGGCCATTTGTACTTCCTCATCTGAGAAATGTCTGTTCATTTCAGATGCCCATTTTTTTTTATTGGGTCTTTTAAATTTGGAAACTCTAATTTTTTTGAGTTCTTTACATATTCTAGGTATTAGCCCTTTGTCAAGGAGTAACTGCCAAAAACTTTTTCCCATTCTGTACATTATCTCTTCACTCTGTCGGTGATTTCTTTTGCTGTGCAGAAGCTTTTTAATTTGATGTGATCCCATTTTGTTGATTCTTAGTATTATTTCTTGTGCAACTGGGGCCCTGTTCAGAAAATCTTCATGCCTGTGTCATCAAGAATTTTACCTATTTTGTCTCCCAGCAGACTGTTTCCATTTTAATATCTTTTATTTATTTATTTATTTTATTTATTTAGTTTTGGTGCTGGGGATCAAACTTGGGGCCTTGTGCTTGTGAGGCAAGTGCTCTAACCACTGAGCTAAATCCCCAGCCACCATTTTAATATTTAGATCTCTGATCCATTCTGACTTTAGTTTAGTGCATGGTGAGAGATATGGGTCTAGGTTCAATTTTAGGCATGTGGATAGCCAGTTTTCCCAGCACCATTTGTTAAAGAAGCTGTCTTTCCTCCAGTGAAAGTATTTGGCCCCTCCCTCAAAGATAAGGTAGCTAAGTGTGCCTGGAGCTTTTTCTGCACCCTCTGTTCTGTTCCACTGATTCACAGTTTTGGTGTTTTTTTGATTGTTTTTGTTTTGGAGAGTTTTTGTTTGTTTGTTTGTTTGCTTGGTTGCATGCTTGCTTGTTTGGCTTGCTTTGTAGCACCATTCTCTTTACTTGAAGTAACATAACTTGAAGTCTGGGATTGTGATGCCTCCTGCCTTGCCCTTATTGTCCAGAACTGCTTTTGCTATTCTAAGTCTTTTCTGGTTCCACGTGAATTTTAAGATTGTTTTCTCTAGTTCTGTGAGGCTTGCTATTGGTACTTTGATTGTGATTGCATTAAATCTGTATAACAGGTTTGGAAGTATGACCAATTTGACTGTACTGGTTCTGCCTATCCAGGAACAGGGGTTATCTTTCCATTTTCTGATATTCTCTTTGATCTTCTTTTTCAGACTACTGTAGTTTTCATTGCAGAGGTCTTTAAAGTCCTTGGTTAAGTTAATTCCTAAGTATTTCATTTTTCTTCATGTTATTATGTATGGTATTGCTTCCCTAATTTTCTTCTTGGTGAGTTTATTATTGGGGTACAGGAACATCATTGATTTTTAAGTGTGTATCCTGCTATGCTACTGAATTTGGTTATTAATTCTAGGAGTCTTTTGGTGGAGTTTTTGTAGCCTTCAACGTAGAAGATTATGTCATCTGCAAATAATGATAATTCATCTTCTTCCTTTTCTATCCATTTCTTTTTTATTTCCTTATCTTGCCTGATTGCTCTGGCTAATGTTTCAAGAACTATATTGAATGGAAGTGGTGATAGCAGACATCCTTATCTTGTTCCTGATTGCAGAAGGAAAGCTTTCTGCTTCCCTCCATTTAATACTGGCCATTGATTTGTTATAGATTGCTTTTATCAGATTGACATAAAGACCTTCTATTCCAATTTTCTTCAGGGTTTTTATCATAAACGTTATGTTGGATTTTGTCAAATGCTTTTTTGGCATCTATTGAGATGATCACATGATTTTTATCCTTGCTTCTGTTTATGTGATGTATTACATTTATCGATTTGCATATGATGAACCATCCCTGCATCCCTGGAATGAATCTTACTTGGTCATAATGTATGATCTTTTTTATTATTTGTTGCATTCTGCTTGCCAGTATCTTATTGATGATTTTTGCCTCTGTGTTCACTAAAGAGGTTGACCTGTAATTCTCTTTTTTTATTAGGTTCTTTTTCTGGTTTTGGAATCAGGATAATGCTTGCTCCCAAGAATAATTTTGGGAGGACTACTTCTCTTTTGCTTTTATTAAAGAGTTTGAGGAGTACGATCCCCACTCTTCTGGGTGTTGGGAATCTAACCTACTAACCCAAGACCTCACTACTGAGCCATATTCCCAGCTCTGGAGTTGATTCTCTATAGATATTAATTATCTGCTTGAGACCACCCCTCACCAGCCCCAGGAGGGAATGCAGCAGAAGCAATGTTTGTGTTCTCCAACCTGTTTCCTCTTCTTGGTAAACAGGGCACATTCTCATCCTCTCTGCAGTTAATAGAGTCACATGACTACATTCTGGCTAATGAAGTTATACATGTCACTTGCCAAGGTAGGAAGAGCTATGTCTCTTTTGATTTTCAAACTCTCTTTCCACATGCAGAAATTTCAGGACTGGAATCTAGGGCAAGTCTGGGGGGAGTCCTCCCCTGCCCAGGAGAGCCCCAATTTATAAGAGTTTGCATGAGCAAGAAATAGACTTTAATTAGGCTAAATCACTGAGATTTTTGGTTTGTTACAACAGGTAGCACTAATAACACTAAACAAAAATGTTTCAGTTATTAATCAGCACAACAATGCTGCATAACAAACATCCCCAAAACTTAGTGCCTTAAAGCAGCAACCCTCTATTTGGCTAATGATTTCATGGATTGACACTTTGGTTTGGGCTCAGCTAAAGGTTCTTCTGATCTCAACTAAGCCTATTCATTCATCTGTGATCAACTGGTGACTGGCTAGGAAAGCCTTGGCTAAACAACTTGTCCCTGTTCTATCAGTCTCTTACACTTAAACAGGCTAGCCCAGGATTGTTTACATGACAACTGGAAGGGTCCAGAAGAATGAGCAGAAGCTACAATATCTCTTAAGGCCCAGTCTCAGAAGTGACAGTGTCTACTACATTGTATTGGCCAAAATAGGTCACAAGGCCAAGCCCAAAGAGTAAGGCAATATTTCCTGAATAGAAAGTTTCAGAGTCACATTGCAAAGGGATTTGTAAAGGGAGTTGAGATCACTGAAGGCAGTTTTGCAAAAAACTGCTATAGGAAGTATTGGTGCCCCCATTTGAAAGTCAAGGAAACTTAGGCTTAGGGTGGTAAAGTTCCCAGGGAGTGAGTGAATCAGGATTAAGCTAAACCTGAAGCTCCTTTCATGCCCAAGTCTTCCCTAGTGACTTCAGAGACTGATCCTCTTTGGTCAGGAGGGACCTCCTCACCTCAGCTAGCTGAACTGGAATTCACACCCAGGTTTCCAGGGAAAAGAGAAAAAAAAAAATCTGGATCATACTCCAGCCTTTGGACAAATAGAGCATCATTTCAGAAACTGGGAGCCAGCGAACACTTTGAATGGCAAGCCTTAAATTATGATTGCAGAGACCTGAAGCTGGCAGACTGACCTGGCCTTTGCACGTCAGATGACTCCAGAGACTACTTTGCTGCATGACCCAGGCACATTCCACTTCTCATCTAGGCCTCAGTATCAGGATACAAAATATAAAGAAACAAGAGCTCAACTTCTGGAATCCCAGCACACATCCCAAATCCTGACACAATGGTGTTGTTCCTTTCTGGACAAGTCCCTTTCCCTCTCTGAGCTTCACATTTCTCTTCTATACAATAGGCACGAAGGAAGAAGAGTCACCACCTTGGGGCCACTGTAAGAAATGAACGAAGGAATGCATAGTGTAAACTCATGATTTGAAATACTTACTGTGGCTAGAGGTGGAGCTCAGTGGTAAAGTGCTTTCCATGCACAACTCCCTGGGTTTGATGACTAGCATTACACACACACACACACAAAAAGGAAGACAAATAAAATAAATACCTACTACACTAAGGTGGACTGAATAGCTGGCAGGTGATTTAACATCATCTCAGTCAAACCCCCATTTTACACAGAAGAAAATAGAGGCTCAGGCAAGTAATGTGACATGCCAAGGCCACACAGCTAAGAAGCAGTGATGTCACCACCATACTCAGGTTTGTCTGATTCCAGAGACTAAGGTCTTAACTTCTCTAGAGCTAGAAAGCCTTGAATTTGAATCCCAACTCTCTCCACCATAGCTACATGTGGCTTTGGGTAAGTGATCTTTATTTTATCCTCAATAAATTATGATCTGCATCATGGAAATATATGTGGAAAATGTTTAGCACAGTGCCCAGGAAGAACGTTATACACTCAGCAATTACAGGCTGCCAAATTCATATTCGTCATCAGGAGCAAGTTATTTAAGTCTGTTTGCCTCAGTTTCTCCATCTCTCAAAAGGGCTCATAATAGTGTTGTCCCACTGAAGTGATCATAAGGAATAAATGAATTACTATCAGCTAAGCTTTAGCACAGTACCTGACACATGGTATGAAATTCATAACCACTTGCTATTAAAGTTCTGAGGCCTGTTTGAGGCCAGCATGAGGTGTTGGGGGTCCCCAGCCCCCCATCAGCTATAGCTCCAGGCACTGCCTCTGCTTCCATTTGGCTATTATTAGGCCCAGTGTCCTCATCTCAAATCCAGATGGGGAGTGAGAAGGGCAGCAGGGCTGGGCCTGGCTGGTGGAGGGCTGGGAACACAGCTGTGAGGCCGGGTTTGGGTTTGTGCCCCACCCCGCCTGCCTGCCCTCCCTTGCCTGCAGCTGGTCCAGCAGCCACGTCTACACTTGGCTCTGAGGTTGGGGCTGAGCACTCCCTCCCACCGAGGCCGCCTCCTCTGGGAAGGTTCAGAGCTGTTCTGCAGTTACAGCACTTTTCTGCCTGCCCCAGAGAGGCCAGACATTTGTCGAAGTTCTGCATCAGATGCTGCCTGCATCTGTAGCCTACAAAGAGACCATCCACCCTCCTATCTACAGGTCTTCCTGCCTCCTTTGAGGCTTACTGGATCTGCTGAGGGGAAAGGACCCATACACCTCGTTCAGACCCCAGCTCCACCACCAATATGTTGTGTCTACTTGGACAAGTGGCTTATCCTCTCTGAATCTCAGTTTCTTGGTTTCAAAGTCTTTTGTTTGATTGCTTTTTTGATAATAGAGATTGAACCTAGGGCCTTTGCACTGAGCTCCAACCCCAGACCAACCTTCCTTTCTTTCTTCTTTTCTCTCTCTCTTTCTTTATTTTTCTTTCTTTCTTTCTTTCTTTCTTTCTTTCTTTCTTTCTTTCTTTCTTTCTTTCTTTCTTTCTTTCTTTGAGACAGGGTCTCACTAAGTTACTAAGTTGCCCAGGCTGGGATCAAACTTGCAGTCTTCCTGCTTCAGTCTCCCAGAGTGCTGATATTACAGGCATATGCCACCACCCCCAGCTGAATCTCAGTTTCTTTATCTGTCAAACAGACATAATCTCAGCACCTACTTCACAGGGCTGTGATGATGCTTAAATGAATTAATGGTATATAGTGAGCATTCAATATGTGCCAGTTATTATTGGTATTTCATGCTTGGGTATGCCAGTCCATAAAGAAGAAATAAGAAATTTGAGAAGCTGGGGAGCTGGAGTGTAGAGTGGCTCTATCCTCAACTAGTTGTATGACCTAACACGTTACTTATCTAGACCATGAGGTAGACATCTAGTACTCTGTGATGCCAAGATTCAGGAGCTACATTCACAAGTAGTAAGAAAACTAAATTTAAAAATCTGACAAGCCACCCTATGGGCAGAGTTCCCAAATGGCAAATGGTAGAAATGCAGTGATTATAAACAAGGGTCTGGGTTCTGATTGTGTGTAAAATGCCAGTACAGCTTGGCCTCAATAAGCCTATCCCTTCTGTATGATGGTGAAACCTCACAGGACTCAAGCTGTAAGGGTCATGACGACTACATTGCCACATATGTATCATAAAAGATCATTGGGAACCCGGGTCCAACCCACCAGATGATGATTACACAGTGCCCTCACCATGAGCCTCGACCTGCCAACCAGGCACCAGGGACCGCTTAGAAGTCACAAGAGGTCCAGGCTGGCTCATCCAGAGCCCTCCCTTTGTCTATGAGGCTGTTCTTCTGGAATTCATTACTGTATGGTGGGTGTTTCAGGGCCCCTTCTCTTCCTCCAAGGCCAGAAATTTGTCTGGCACTGTTGCCCAGAGAACCCCGCAGCTGGATGACATCAGGGAGATGACGGTCTTGCCAAACTGGTTTGAGAAACAAGTCCTCAATCCTACTCCCAGGTTTGCTGGTTGTGACCTTGGGGGCCTCCAGTTCCACCCACAAGGGGGAAGTATGGCCCTTGGACCCAGTTAACCTCAGCAAGAACCAGTTCTTCTCTGCACTCCTCCCCCCATAATCCTGCCTCACTTATCTCACTGTTCCCTTGGAATGTGTGCACAGTTCTGCGTCTCATCCTTTGCTCATGTTGTTCTTTCTCTTGGCTACTTTTCCTCCATCCTCTCCCATACTGAAGCAAGTAAAGGCTTTGTTTTCTATACCTTATAGAGTCCAGTTACCATCTCTCCCTCTACTTCCACTAAGCTGTGAGACTCCAACCACAGGCCCAACTCTACCCTATCTCTCACTCCTCCATCTCTTCTATTGTCCAACTGTCTCTGGGCTTCCCATATGGGCCCAAGGTCCCAGTCCAGCCACTTGTGGGCACATCCCAAATGGAGTCTTCCTGCGAGTCTTAGAATTTTATATTGTGCAGTCTGGGTAGAGTAGGCTTGAGGTAGGAGTAGGATGTGGTTAGAGCTAACTGGGAAAGAGGGCACAACCTAAGGGAGTGGCCTGGACCTGACGTCAGCCCGGGGCGTGAAATCCAAGTGCAGATATAGAAGTTCTCACGGGTTTCCTCGAGAACTTGGACAAGCTAGCTAGAGGCAGCGCTATGAGGTCGCTCTGTCTTCTCTCTCAGGAGCTGCGTGACACGCACCACCTCCTTTCCTTTCATGCGGCTTATCCGACGCAACGGCGCCCTTGGCGTCAGCCTGGCTGCGCCCTCTTCTAGCCAGCACTGCTGTACACCATACTACACGGCATCGGCATCGATGCATAAGCTGTCCCAAGAATGGAAGGTGCACGGTTTCTCCCTCTGTTTGCTGTTTAAATAAACTTTGACACCGCTGCCTGCCTCGTCCAATTCTTTGAGGCGGGAAGGACCTGGAACTCAGAATACAGTTACCCAACAACAGGCTTAGTAAACTCACAGCACACATAATACCTCCGTTGTGTAGATAAGGGAACTGTGGCTCTTACAGGACCGAGGCCTTGTATGGGGAGGATCCAGGGATAAAAATGTCGTCCTTCTTGCGTCTTGTCCTGAGGCCTGGGCTTTCTCTGTGGACCATGACTGGGAGGAGAGAAAGTCTGGGTGACTCAGTGATTCATTCATAGGCTCTCAGGAACAAAAGGCTAATGGGAACAAAATATTACCCCTGGCCCCTGAGCTGCTCTAGCCACTCTCCACTCAGCCAGTCCAGAGTTGGACCTGGAAGAATATGGATTACTCCTCTTATATCCTTTTGCTCTAAGAACACCTAAAGTGGGCCAATCCACCTCATTCTGATGAGCAGATGGAGGCCTAGGCCTCCTCAGTGCTTTCAACATAACTTCACCTAGCTCACCTGTCATTCAGAGCCTTTCACAGATGGAACTACCCTCATTTCCTGTTCCACCCACAGCCCATTCTCCTCCTTTTCCCACTCACAAGCCTCCCAGCTCTTACTCACACTGTTTTTTTGCCACAAGTACCCTTCTGTACCTTTCCCTCTTTTCTCTGTCAGGTACATTTCTTCGCACTCACCATCAAGGATTAGTCTATGCACCACCTCCTCTGAGAGTCCTTTCAGGATCCCCCCACTCAAGGACTGCTCCCAAGGTTGAGGAAAGAGGCTTTGGCATTAGACTGAATTCCACTGTTTTCATGCCATTACCAGCCCAGAGGGCCTTCACTTCAGTGAGCTTCCATTTCCTCCTCTGTGGAATCAGGCTATATCTATCTTGCATGGTAGTCAATTTAAAATGGTTGTCTGATATGCAACAGGTGCTCAGCAAATATCAGGCCTTCCCTAAGGATGTTTACTTTTTCCTGGGCTGCAACTGTAAACTTCCCCAGTACCAGCACTGGGGTGCCCTTTGATCTCTAGATCACCACCACCCTACCACCAGCAATCACACCCCTTCCCCCGGCGCCAGCCTTTACAAGAGGGAAGAGAAAAAGGGAGGCAAGTAAGTTTGGAGGTGGGCCATAGGGCTTGACGTCAGGACAGGGCAGGACTCACACATCCCTATCATATGGAATGCACACTTCAGCAAGACATAATGTCTGGACATGCAGGCACTCACTCCTGCATCTCCTCCCAACCAGCAGAGGCCCAGAGCTACGACAAGCAGCCCATTCATTGGAGCCGACAGCTGCCATTCAAGCAGGCCTTGAGAATCCGAAGGGGCCTAGGTGTGCCCTGCCCAAAGGGATGGTTTCAAGGGATGCACAAGGTTTGAAGCATGACAGAGTTGGCTTGAAGGATCCTCACCCATGTTCTGGAGAATAAGGTGACACCTGGGCCAGGGAGAGATGGACCTCAAACTATATTCTCCAAACTGGACTCTGTGCCCCTCTCTTCCCATGTGTCCCGCAGATGACTTCCTTCTCTGTGCCTCAGTTGTCCAGTGTGTGAAATGGAACCACCTCTGGGGATGGAGGATTGAAATGAGAAGACACATGGGAAAGAGCCTCAGAGTGGGCACTGAGCCTCTCCTTCAGTGTGTGTCCAGAGGGGTAGGTCATGAAGGATCTGAACGCAGGCTTTTCTGGGGCAACCAGATCAGCGGTATTCCATATTACCGTACAGTGGCTAGCTACAGAAGATGCTAAGTATGAAACATTGCTCCTCCACTGCCCTTGGGCTTTTGTCCTCATCTGTATAACAGGACAATAATTCTGGAATCATTTGGTTATTATAGGGATTTATACACCTGTTATAAATGGCAAGGACAAAATAAATAATATTTTTAAAGATTTTTTATCTAACAGGCAGGACTGAGGACCCCATGTTCCCAGATTCCACTTCCTTTGGTTCCCATGGGCCACTCCAGGGCCTTCCAGTACACAAGGGGGAGTGGCTTTCCCCGTGGGTCTGGGCTCCTGGGTCCACCGGCTGACTCCTTGTTTGGAAATGTTGGCCGTCTCTGGGCCTCGATTTCTCCCATTTGTTGAATAAGAGTCTGGAGTCCACATTCCTTTGTAGGATTCCAGCGCTCCAACAGGCAAAGCCTGAAGGGCTTGGAGGAGAGAATCATGCTAGGTGAGGGCAATGCCTGTGCAAAGGTCCATTACCGAAGAAGACAGGCTGTGTGATTCATCTTGCTCCATTTCAGATAGTCCTGGGCAATTTAACATAGAGTCAAGGTGCTGCTGGTCACTCAGTCCCTGCTCTGAGGTGGCCCCGACAAGATATCCCCAAAGCAGCCTGGGGGGCAGCATCTGAGCTTCAGCTCTGACGCTAGTGGGTGGAGTCGAGGGAAGCGACATGGTCTCACGAACAAAGAGGAAGGCGGGGAGAGTGTCTTGACTGCTCTGGGACTCGTGGGATCCCAGACCACTTACCCAGGCTCGGGAAACCCTCCTTAACTTTGGCATAGAGCCTGCAACCAACCTTCCGACGCTCACCCGACCCGCCAAAGACAGCACGACCGCAGCCCCAAGACTACAATACCCAACTTCCCTGGCCAGAAAAGGGCAGGGTCTTTCTTCGGGGCGTGGCCACCAAATTGAATTTACCCAATGGGGCGCTAGAGTGGGCGGAACCCAACCGAGGATTGGGATAGTGCGGCGGGGGGGCGGAGCCAGCGAGGCTGCTGGAGCGGCTGGACGGGAGGCTCTAGCAGAGTCCAGGGGACGGTTGCTGAGCGGGCCTGGGAACCAGGTCTCTGCTCCACCCGCCGGACCTTCTCTAGCTCTTCTGTCGGATCCCGAGCGAGCTAACCCGAGCCCGCGCCGAACGGACGGACTGGACTGAGGTGGGTGCGCGAATCTCCGGGCGGCGCCAGAAGCCCCGACGGGTCTCGTGGGTGGAACCCGGATATCTGTCTGGATAGGGGCTTTGGTACTCCCAGACCTGGGAGCCTCCACCCAATCCTGGGAGCACTAAGCCACAGGTTGCGGTTCTGCGGCCACGGGGGAAGGACGCCCACTGATCTCCAGGAGACTTCACGACCCCCAGGGGCTCTAGTCTCTGCGGGCAGATACCTTGAGGAAGTTCCCACAGATCTCTGAGGACCCTCACAATCTCCAGGGTCTCCAACTATGTGACAGGGAGCCAGGAGACTGGTGAGAGGCAGCAACCTCAAACTGAGCAGACGAGATTGGGCGCGTTCAGGGTGGTACAGAGGGAGACAGACATCTGAGTACAAAGTGACCTCCCACCGTCCCTTTGACCCAAGATTAGTCGCTAGGGTCCCTGGCCCCTCAGAAGAAAAAACATGAGGAGCACAGAATGTCCACAGAAGCTAAGGCTAAAGATCCTTTGAGTGATCATTTTTGGGGGGCAGTGAAGCGATTCCCCAAACAAAGTAGGTAGATAAGAAGCAAGGACCCTAACAGACAGAGGTTGCAAAATTGACTCCCACCTGAACCTACCAGGGTGGGAGATTCAAGTAGTGACTTGAACATGCAGGGTCCAATAAACCCCAACTGTATGATTAGGACTCTCCTCCAGACCCCCTCACAGGATGGGGTGACTCGTCAAGTGACTGTTGTGGAAAGAAGGGATGACTGAGAGATGAATCAATGGGGGAGGGGGATTTCCTGGGCACCTAGGTGTGCTAGGCCATGGACTGTCAAATCCCAGAAAGACATTCGGGCTACAGGAAGAAGGTAAGAGCTAGGCATCTAAGTCAGGATTTAAGAGTGTGCTTGACAAGCAGTGATGGGGCAGAAGGGAATGCCCTGGGCTTCTGGGGGGCACTTGGAAGGGGCCTTCAGAGCCCAGAAGTGACCAAGGTTTTTATTAGATCTCTTCCTGCACTCTTAAATTTTAGGGTTCCCCCTTCCTGCATGACAAATCCCTTTGATCCTCTCAGCTTTCCTTAAATCCAAAGGTTGGGTGGCCAAGTTTAGCTTCTGGAGGCCCTCCCAGCTGGGAAATGAATTGTAAGTGTGTGAACTGGCAGGAGGAGCTGGGTGCCAGAACACCTGTCTTCATGAGGTTAGGACAGCTGGCATCATGGGGAAGAGAGAGTTGGGGAAGGATGTACACAGACGGCTCACTCCAAGAAATGAAGACTCAGTATAGCTCCCATACCTGGCGGAATGAGTGACTGTGGCAGCAAGGACTTGGACATGGGCTCAGCCCACAGCTAGAGGCTAAGCTTGCATGGTGGCTGGGTGTTGGGCAGGCCCTGGTGAGGGACAGGTCCTGGGGTGAGGGCAGGCCCTGGGGATGGGCAGGTGAGGCAGGAAATGAGACCAGTGTGAACCCCCTGGTGGTAAGCACATCTTGGATGGGCTCCCCTTCCGGCTTCACAGTCCAGGTCCCTGCCCTTCTTGTTTGAGGCACAGACAGGATGAGAGCCCAGCCTAGGCCACACAACAGACTGGCAGCCCAGCTGGCAAGGCTGGAACAGGGATACCTACTCTTGGTTTGGTGAGTTTTCCAGCAAACCAACTTATGATAAAGGGAAGTTCCCAGCCAGGAGCCACATCACAGGGTCAGATAGCAAGGACAGGACAGCAGTGGACGGTCATGTGTTAGAGAGGGAAACTGAGGCACAGAGCCCAAGTGCCTGTGGTTTCTAGAAGCTCCAGCAGGCCTAACAACTCATGTCTATCCCATGCAGCATTCCGAGTTGGCATCAGGTGCCATAGGCACTGGGGATATCACCAGGAAGGTCACGATGGAGCTAGGGACCAGCAAGGTTGCAGACGAGGCCTTAGCTGGGCTGGATGAGGGAGCCCTCCGGAAACTGGTAAGTCACCCCATTACTTCACTGTGGAGTGGGCAAGCCAGTCCAGGCAACTTCTCAGCTGACAGGAAGAGGTAATGGGGCATGGGTCAGGAGGAGGGGGTCAAGAGAACAAGGCCAGGCCAGTTCCATATGGCTGATGCAGAGGACCCTTTGGCATGTGCTCGTCTGTGCCAGGTGCTGAGCCTTGGTCACTCCCAGCCCCCTAGTTCCACCACCTGTTTAAACAGTAACTGCTAGGGACTCGCCCATGTGCAGCCGCAGGTGTAGGGAGGCTGGATCAGCCTCTTCTGAGTACCAGCCTTAGCAGTGTCCACCCCTGGAAAGCTAGCCCAGTGATAATGGCAGCGGCAATGATTAATAATGCTAGGGCATAGCAGGGGGCAGGCTGGATGCACTTCTCTCACAGCAGCTTCCAGAGCCAGGACACTGCCACTCGTGAAAATGCAATCACCTGTTCAAAGAAGCTGTGTCAGGATCCAGATTCCAGAAGGGACCATTTGTCCTGGGAAAGTCAACCCTGGAAGAACCCAAGGGAGAAATAGGTTTTGTGGGCCCCATAGGTTCTGGGTCTTCTACTCTGTCATTTTTCCATCCTAAGTCTCAGTTTCTTTACCTGTAAAGTGAGGGGGAAAGGTGTGTGTGAATACAAAATCTAGGTCCTAGGATTGGCACAGGAATGGAACAAGGTATGGGTCCAGATCTCAGGACAGAGACGGAATGGGTCGACTCCAACCCCATTCCCCTGCTTCTTCCTACCTCTTTGCACAGAGAGGCTGTGGAGCAACACAGCAGAGCAAGGATGTGCCCACCAACAAAACCAGGCAGCAACTGATCTGCAAAAGGGACCAGAGCCCCACCCCCCAGGCCCTGACCCTTGTCCAGGGGAGAAAATTAAAGATTTACTTTCCCTAGGGGAAGACGAATGACCCATTCCACCCCCATAGCACTCCCCTGTAGGCAGAGGCTGGAGCCACACAGCCTAGTCTAGCCACTGAGCTAGACTAGCAGTGCAAGTTGTTGCCATATCCTCTGCAAAGCATCTGGCCTGTGTGTCTTCAGACACAAACTCTGGATATGTGCCTACCAGCCGCCTCTGCAGGCTGTGTGCAGCCTAGAGGAGATGGGGTCGGGCTTCCAAAGGTGTCCACCGGTCACTCAACTTCCCCTCAAGAAATCAAGAGTCCTAACGGGGGTAGCAGAATCAGAGTCTCAAACAGAGAGAAAGCCAGGCCAGGTGCCCGCGCATCCCTCATCTCTAGAGGGTCCACTCTGAAGGAAGCTCAGCGTTCTTTAGTCATTAGCTCCTCCCGGGCGACGGAAAAGGATTTCAGAGAGGAAACTGGAGCGGTGGTTGAAATCGGCCCTCCCGGACTCAAGCCCCTTTCCCTAGTAAAGTAGCAAAGAGGCCCTCCCCCCACCCGTGGTCGGAGCCGCGGTGACGCCCAAAGGCTTTCCCACCCCGACACCCCGACACCCCGAGAGCGGTTCCTCCACTGCCTCTCGCCCGCCATCGCTGCTCCCCGCGCGCCGGCCTCCGGGCAGGAACGGGGGTGTCCAGAGCCGGGCTCCTCCTCGCGGGGCCGGGCCTTATAAGGGAAAGCTGGGCCCGCTCCGCCCGTCCTGCGTCCTAGCCGACTTGGGGACCTGGCGGCTGCTTCCGGCCTCGGCTCCCGCACATTCCTGAGGACGGGGCGGTGGGCTGCGCAGGATGGGGGCGCCTGGGGACATGCACGCCGCGTGTCCCTCTGCCATGTGCAGGCACGCCCTCCGCCTGCGTCCTGGGTTTGGGTTCCGACTCCAGTACTAGCGGGATGACCTGGGAAGCTGCTTAGATTCTGTGAATTTCGGGTTCCTCTCTGTGGACTGGGGCATTAAGCAGGCGGTGGCGGGGGGCTTCCTGTCTGCCTCCCCCTTCGGCGCCTAGCCAGTTGCCGGGTGGAAGAGGTGTATGGGCGGACCCTGCGAGCGCTGGCGGTTCCGGAGCCTGCGAGCCTTCGGCGCCCCCTGGCGAAGCGTCGCTCCACTGCCGGCTGGTCGCCTCGGGCAACTGAGATCCGGGGATTAAGCAAAGAAAGACCTGCAGAATTGCCAGATCTACACTGTGCAGATGGGTCGGCTGACCCCAGAGACACGCCGGATTGCTAGCTGTCCCCAGTAGTTAAAGCAGAAAATAACCGAAGGCCCAGCCTCCAGGGAGGAGGAAGCACCCTCTTTCCTCCCAGGAGAATTTCACTGGGCAGTTTCCGAAACCGCCCCCATCCCCTTCCCTTTCCCCTTGGTGGACAATGGCTCTTTGTACTTCCTTCCCTCCCTTCATACACAGCGGTCTGCCTGAGAGGGCTGCCTGAGAGGGCGGAGAACAGAGGACACAGCAGGGATACTGTGGGCTGACCTTTGTCTAGAGGCCCAAAGGGAGAGTCATGCCAGGGGGTGACCGGTGGAATGAGGTCCATCCCTCGGCCCTGCCCCACCCTCTTAGGGGGATCAGAGGGAGGCTCCCAGTTTCCAGATGAGGACCGCTCAACTTCCCCTCAAGAAGTCAGAGTCCTAATGGGAATAGCAGAATCAGAGTGAACCAAACGGAGAAACCTAGGCCAGGTGGTTGCACACTCTCGTGTCAGGCTCCGCTCCACCTGAGGCTCTCGGGGATTGTAGAAGTGGCTAAATTGCCACATCAGGCTTTTTTCAGGGACAACGTTTGCATCTCTGGAGTCCAGAGTATTGGGAATGGGAATCCAGGAGACATTGCACTTCTGGGCTTCTTTATCCTTTGCACAGGAGGGCCAGCTGGCCCCTAAGGCCCCAATCTCCAAGTGTTCTGTGGAAGTGACGCTCATTCTCCCTCCCTCTGCTATAAAAGGCTCCCTTGGCCTTTGGCATTTCTATCCCAGGCCAGAGAGATCCCCAACACAATTCTAGGGTCCTTGAGGTTCCCCACCATGTCAAACAAGCTCCAGCACCACAGCTTTCTTCAATCTAGGGCAGGCCCTGGAAACAGAGTCCTGGGTTCAAATCCTAACTATGGTCATTTGACCATAAGCAAATCATTTCCCACTGAACCACAGTTTCCTCTTCTGTCAGAGAAGAATAATATTGTATTCAGGGTTTTTGTGAGGTGAGAACTAATGGGGGCTTAGCACATGGTCTACAGGGTCAGGTTCTTAGTGTGTCCTGTCTTTCCCATTTGCACTCTCCTCTGTCTCCGCCCTGATGACTAGACCCCAAGTCACTATTACATCCCCATCCCCTGTCCTGAGGTGGGGGCCCTTGTCCCATCTGGCAAATAAAGAAGCAAGGACACAAGAAAACAGAGAAGTTAATAATATGCCCCTGACCGCCCAGAGAGAACCAACTGGGACCTCTGGCCTGAGATTTAGGGGGGAAAAAACTCCATAGCTCTTCAGGAATGTGGAACTCCAGGGCTCTGTCCTTCAAGCCTCTTGCCACTCCTCAGACTAGGACAAGCTGGCTAATGGCCGAAGTGAGCCAGCCCACACTCCCTGCTGAAACCTCCACCCACTCCAGCTCCCCAGCTCCCCTACCAAGCAGGAAGGAATGATGGAGTGGAGGGCTAAAAAGGAAGAGGATAGAGGGTGCTTGGAGATGAGGAAATCACTGTGCCTTTACTCGCTCGCATCTGGCTATCAGACTGCACACTGAAGGTTTATCTCTGCCACTGTCTTCCTGGGGGGACCCTGGACCAGTCCTCTTCCTTGAGCTACACAGGATCCCTGTGAGGTGGGAGAGGCACCAGCATTGGCTGACTCAGCCAGAAAAGGTGCCCTTTTCTGAACCTTCTTAGACTAGCCACCCCAAGTTTCCTGCAGAGCTGAGAAGCTGGTGGGAGTACCTGTCCCCCCATGGATGCTCTCTCTAGGGCAGCCCCTAGGGTCAGCTACCTTATCTCTCTCGGCCCTGGCTCCTAAAATGGTGGCTGGGGCTAAGTCAAGGCCAATGCCCAGTGGAGAGGGATACTCCTCAGCCAGGCAAGGAGCTAGCAGACTCCTAAAAAAATGCCCCTGCCTCAGTTTCCCAATCTGTCATCCACAGAGCTGTGGTGCTCTGGGACTAGATCATGGGGCACTCTAGCTAACCAAATCACCTTTACTTCTCCAGGGCTTCTTGTTAGTAGCTCTCAGGAGTGATCTCCCTCTTCCTCTTGCAGTGGCTCCATGGCTCTTGGGGGTCCGATGAGGGGCTCTGAAGGGGAAGAGTCAAATTGCAGAAAGGGGTGCCTCACTGCTTAGCACCTGATGCAGGTGGGCAGTTGCCAGCTGCTTACTCACAGTAGGTGTTCTGTGAACCACAGTGTGCAGCAGGCTCCCCGGGATCCCTGATCCCTGAGTCGGGTCTCCCCCTGACAACCTCAGTGGGCAGCCAGGCACGTGAAGGGCTTGGGGCAGACCAAGTGGAGACAGGCTACTCATTGTGCCCCAGGCAAAGCCGTGGGCAGCTGGTACCAGCCTTCTGCCCCTAACAGCCAAAATGACCTGCCCCTCGCCCCCACCTGCCCTACAGCTAGAGGTCACAGCAGATCTGGCAGAGCGGCGGCGCATCCGTTCAGCCATTCGGGAGCTGCAGCGGCAGGAGCTGGAGCGCGAGGAGGAGGCCTTGGCATCCAAGCGCTTCCGTGCTGAGCGACAGGACAACAAGGAGAACTGGCTGCAGTGAGTGGCAGAGGATCGGACATGCAGGTGGGAGGGGGAGAGTGCACCAGAGCTCAGCTCACTTACGTAGGCAGCTGTGAGCATAGGTATGTCTGCTATGTGTGCAACTGGCAATGTGTGGAAAATTTGGAGTATGCAGGGATGTTTGTGGGAATGGACCATGTGCTGATCGTGGTATCCTGGTCACACTGATGTGAGCAACATGACTGTGCATGTCCCCATGTTCACGGACATACATATATCAGTGTGTGGTCAGAGGATCTGCACAGACAGCTATTTGCCACTCTGCCAAGGTTCTGGGTACCCTGTCCTGGCCCCTACCTTTAGCTCACAACCTAGCAATGGTAGTAGTAGTTACAGTCACGATATTTTCACAGCTCTCAGCATCGGGAAGCCGAACAGCGGGCTGCCCTGGCACGGCTGGCAGGGGAGCTGGAGTCCATAAATGATGTGGAGGAGTTAACCATACTGGTGAGGCCCAGGCCAGGGCAGGGGACAGGGACCTGCACTCCACAGACCAACACTCGGGGCCTGTTTTTCACTCACAGCTGCGAAGTGCCAGCGAGTATGAGGAACGCAAACTGATTCGAGCCGCCATCCGCCGTGTACGGGCTCAGGAAATTGAGGGTAGGTGCCCTGTCCAGGTCCCATCATTGCCCTGCCATGTGCTGCCTGCAGCACTTCCTGGCCATTTGCCTAACATTTGCCCCCGCTCTTCCAGCTGCCACTGTGGCTGGGAGGTTGTGTAGTGGGCGTCCCAACAGTGGCTCCAGAGAAGACAGCAAGGGGCAGGCAGCACACAGGCTGGAACAATGTGAGGTAAGGAGTGGGCATATGGTACAAGGGTGGTCGAGGAATGCCCAGGATGCCAGTGGCGCAGAGTGCCTGTCTGGTATTTGACTGTGAGTGGCAGCCCCCATCCTGAGTTTAGGGGACAGTGGGGCTCTATCTCAGCTTCTTCCTATTCTCCCCAGCAACCCCTGATTACATGTCCTATCTCTATGCTTTATCTCTACCTAGGCCTTCCCCTCAAAGCTAGCCTGTCTGAACTGCCCCCAGGTTTCTGCCCCTTCCCCACTGCCACCCTTGTTACACAGGCACCTCTTCCACCTCCACTCCTACTTTCCATCCCCATCTCTGCCATCCAGTCTGTACTCAGCAGCCAGAGGGATCTCTTAGAAATGCAAATCTGACTTTGGTACCTCCCTGCATAAACCCATTCCCAGGTTGCCCCTAACCTTCCAAATAGCCTGCATCTTTACCTTGGGTCATCAGGCCTGCGAGGCAGGTGCCAGCTAACTGGCAGAGCACTGTTCACACCTCTGTGTTCTCCACACAGTGTAAGAAAGTCAGGTCATGCAGAGCCCCAAAGTGGCCAGTAGAGGCCGCTGAGTCCTTGGTCTTGGCTTTTCCACTCCTTGAGGTCCCTGCCAGGGTCCTCTGCTCCAAAAGTCTATTAAGGCTGAGATCCCCCGTGGGTATCCTGCTATCCCCAAACACTGACATTAGGAACTAGTCCTCTCTGAACCACCTTTGGCTAGGCAGTGCCAAATGATTGGGAAGCGGCGATCAGAGGCTTGTGCAGGTGTGCCACAAGAAGCCATGCCCAGCCCCTCTGCTTTGCATGCCCTGCCCTTGGCACCTGCCAGCCTGGTCCTCCATGAGTGGCGGTGGCATTCCAGGCAGGGGAGCCTTGGTTGCATCCTGTGGGTCTCCCGCAGGTGCCAGAGCACAAGGAACAAGAGCAGCAGGCAGAAGTCTCAGAGCCAACCTCAACCCCTGAAGGTACTGGCCAGGATGTGACCACAGTGACACTCTTGCTGAGGGCCCCACCTGAGGACACACCTAGCTCAACTATCTCATCTGACAATTCACCCACCACTGCTTCTCCTGAGCCTCCCCTGGAACCTGCTGAAGCCCAGTGTGCTGCTGCTGAGGCTCCAGGCAGCCCTGAACCACCTCTCAGCACCCCCAGGACTCCCACCCCTGATCTCTCAGAGTCACTGACCCAAGCCAACACAGAGGGGCAGGTGGTCAACAAGGTGAGTGTGGACCTGGGGCAGGGATGCCGGGCAGGTGAGCGTGGACCTGGGGGCAGGGATGCCGGGCAGGTGAGCTCCTTGATCCAGGAGTCAGCCCTGCCTATACCATGTTTCTCTTGCAGCTCCTGCCTGGCCCCACAGAGCCCCCTGCTGTCCAAGCCCCCACCAGAGGCCCCTCCAACAAAAACAGAGCAGGTGAGGGTCATGGACCGGGTAGCTACAGGCATCTGCCTTCCCTGCCCCATCCTCCTTTTCTGTCCCTACGGAACGAACTCTGGTGCCTAGACAGCTCCAGCCTCCTTGGGTCCGGTCCCTGACACTCCCCCTCCACTGGCCCTGAGGTGTCCCCGCCCCCAGCCAGGCCCACCCCTGCCACCCATGGCCAGAGGCCTCCCTGCAGCCTTGAAAGGCAACGGGCCTCAGGCACATTCTTCTCCCCAATAAGGGAGTGCACCCATCTCGCAGACAGAGCCATGGGCAGTGCTGGCCGGGGGGTGTCCCCCGTCCCCATGGGCAGGGAGGACCTGGACACTCTTCCTCCAGCCCAAGCCTAGCCCTGGCCCCCAGGAGTATCCAAGTCACCCTAGGGTCAGTGTGGGAGGGTAAGAAGGAAGTGCCTGTAGGAAATGTGGCAGAGTGGGAAGGCCTGAGCAGTGGGCAATGCAGGAAGGGGTGGAGAGATTGTAGTACATGGAAGGTTGGGAGGCCAGGAAGGTGTGGAGTACAGGAATGTAAGTGGACTCCCCACTATCTACTCTCCTTTTTGTTGTCTCACATGGTTCTCACTCCCTCCCCCCTCAATCTGCCAGACCTGGCTGGACCCCAACCCTGTCAACGTTCTCTGTCTGTGCTCAGCTCCCAACAACCAGCCCAGAATCAAGGTACTGCCTATTCTTAATAGGATCTGAGCACTTCTTGTCCCACCCAACCACTGACAGCCCTCTTATCCCTCCTAGAGTCCACCCCCCTTGCCAGTGGATCGTCCCCATTCCAGCGGACTGGCTCCGTGCGGGATCGTGTCCGCAAGTTTGCATCCGATTCTCCAATGGCTGCCAGGGTTCAGGATGGCCCAGCCCGAGCAGCCCTTGGTTCCCTGACCCCTACAAGACTTCTTGGCTCGTCCTTCATCAGCACTACCCCTGCCTCCTCCTCCAGCAGCTCCTCCTCTCGGGGGCCCCGTGACACCTCCTCCCAATTCAGCAAGGAGCAAAGAGGAACAGCTCGGCCCCTGGCCCAGCTTCAGAGCTGCCCCCAGGAGGAGGGCCCCAGAGGGCGGGGCTTGGCTGCCAGGTCCCTTGAAAACAGAGCAAGGGGGCCTGTGGCCTGCTCAGAGGAACCCAGTGTTCCGCTGCCCGTGGCTGTCGGCACTGCCGAGCCAGGGGGCAGTATGAAGACCACATTCACCATCGAGATCAAGGATGGCCGTGGCCAGGCTTCCACGGGCCGGGTGCTGCTACCCACAGGCAACCAGAGGGCAGGTAGGCCTCCCCACTGATTCTCCACTACTGGGGATGAGTACCAGTAGCCACCCATCTCTGAATGTAGAATGTGGGCTGTGGTCAGGGCTCAGGGTCTCTCCAAAAGATGTAGTAGAAACAAGGGTGCCGCCAACCTTGGCTGGCACTGCCCTCACTCCACCTGATCCTGACAGCCATCCTTCTCCCCATCCAGAACTCACACTGGGGCTGCGGACACCCCCTTCCCTCCTCAGCACCAGCAGTGGGAATAAGAGCACCATCACCCATGTCAGCAGCCCGGGGACCTTCACTCGGATGGGCAGTGTCACTCATGTCACCACCTTCAGCCATCCCTCCCCTGGTAGCCAAGGAGGCTGCAGCATTAAGGTGAGCCCCTTCTTAGCCCATCAACCTCATCATCCATCAATGTCACACAAACTGCTTAAGGATATAGAGTTAGCAAGGTTCCTCTGCTCTGCTTCCCCCCCCAAACACACACACTGTTCATACAGAGAAACTGAGGCTCAGAGAGGGAAGGTAACTGCCCATAGTCCATAGCCAGATTGTGGCAGAACTAAGACCAAACTGTAGTTTGGTCTTACCCACCAGGCATGTCAGAAACTCACTTGACTCTGGCCTTCCTATTTTCTGATCTTTGATTCTTACTCCATAATTTGGTTCATTTCTAATGAGCGATGGAAAAACCGAGGCTCACAGAGGGTATTAGGGGCTTGTCCCTCTCTTCATTGGCAGCCCCAGTGACTCTGCTCCCATCCCACATTAGACATCAGCACCAAGGTGTAGAGCAGCTCATCAGCCCATTCAAGATCAGCCTGAGCCATTAGGAGATTGGAGATCAGTGATTAGCATCTGCATCAGCTTCCTCATGGGGGTTGGGCCAAAGCATTGATGGGAGACAGACAAGCAGGAGGGTACCAGTCAGGCGAGGCAGCAGCCTAGCAGGTGCCACGGGAACTGAATACACTGCGCCATTCCATTATTCATTCCCAAGCCCAGGATCGACTGGCTGGGAACTCACCTGGGGAAGGGATCCCTAGCGGGCTACCCAGCTGCCCAGGTAATGCCCTCTGTGCTGATCCAAGGACTGAATGGGACTTTGGCCGAGGTGAGATGGTTAAAGCCAGTTTTGGGCCTTTTCAGGTGGGAGGGAGAGAGTAAGGGCAAGAAAACATCCTTCCTCCAACAAAGCTGGACCCAGATGCCCTCTGCCAAGGGATTGAGGTAGAGTGTCATGAGGGAGTAGTTGCATCTGAGGCCCTTGAGGTGGATGGAAGATGCCACAGTGAGACCTGGGTCTGGTACTGTCAGTTTACCTCAGTTTCCCCAACAAAGGAGAGCAGATGTTGTGCCTATAATGACTTGTTCAGAGTCTGGTTGGAGCTGAGCACCTGGGAAGGACATTTATCTCAGGACCAAGACCTTTATTTATAGTAGATTACTTGACGTCCCACCTCCCTGTGCCTCCATATCCCTACCTGTTTAAGACTTTCTTAAACAGTACTCCATAAGGGGAAAGATGGGCAGGTTCTGGAGTCTGGCAAACTCAATCCTCATATCTGTTATACATGCTAGCTCAGACAGACCTATTCCTGCCTCAGTTTCCCCACCTGGGAAGCATGGAGCTCTAGTTTCAGTAATTCTTCAGAATCTGTGTGGCTTTGCTGTGCTATAGATCTGCGATCTCTACAGGGCCAGGGCCAGGCCTAGCGGTGGCCTGCTTGGCCAGGCCACCCCTCCCCCACTCTGTCCCCTCCACAGAGGCGCCCAGAATAGGTTTCTATTTGGGCCCCAGCTCCAGCTGGCTGGTGGCAGGCTGGGAGGCCATCAGGGGCGGGGCAGGCCTGCTGCCCTTGCTTTCGCCCTCAGACCAGCTGCAAAGACTCTGACACTGCCAGCCATAGGCAGCAGTCCCTGCCACTGTCCCAACATTACACCCCGTAGAGTCCCCACCGGCACTATGCCGGGGGTACCTGGGCCTGGGCCTGAGATGGCTGCAGCCCTGGAGGAGCGGTTGGGCCAGGTGTTGGAGCAGCTGCAGGCAGTGGCTGAGGCAGGCCGGGCAGCAGTGACCCAGGCAACTGAGGCAGCCACAGCCGCCATGGAGCCAGTAGCTCGAGCCGCCGAAGAGCTGCGGGTGGAGACAGCCACAATGAGCCGGCGGCTGGACGTGCTGAGCAGGCAGGTGGAGATGCTGAGCCTACGGCTAGGGGTCCCACTTGTGCTGGACCTTGAGCCTGAGCTGGAGCCTAGTGAGCTGTTCCTGGCTGCTGCCGACCCCGAGGCCCTCTTCAAGGCGGCTGAGGATGCTGGAACCCCTGTGGCCCACCCACCTGCCTTCAGCACCCGCCGCCACTCCTCCACCGGCCCCACCCGCAGCAGCAGCCTCGTAAGTCACTCTTGGTTGGAGGGAGGGGGTGATTTTGAGTCAGGCTCTACCCTGGCTGGGTGACCTTAGGTGTGCCACCACCTTCTCTGAGCTTCAATTTATCTATCTATACAGAAGACAAGGACATGAGTGCTCCAAGACTGAAATAAGAGCGTGCCAGACTCTTGCCCCAAAGCATGCATGGCAGCTGCTCTGGCAGCCTCTGGCATGGCCCAGCCCCCAGCTCCACCCCCATGCCCCCACTGCAGCCAGGCCGAGCCTCCCTGAAACAGCTGCCACCTCGGCTCTCCTTACTCTTACAGCAGACAGGGAGGCCCTGCCAAGAGGGAAGGAGCTGTAATAGTTGGTCTGGGGGCTAGGAGATGCCCTGAGAGAGGCAGGGGGCTAGGTCGGATCTTGACATTCCTTGGAGGATGGTTCCTTGGAAGCTGGGGCAGGGAGGGAAGGTGATAGACAGGAGAGCTTCAGAGAGGTCTTGGCTTAGGGAAGCCCCAGTCAGACACCTGGTTAGAAACTCTCAGGCCCTGGTCCAGCCCCCTTGGCAAGGGAGGCTGGGATATGTGCCACCCGGCATTGACCCAGGGGGACCCAGGCCTCAGGAACTGGCAGGACAGGCAGAGCCTGCCTGGGAGAGGACTGGGAATGAAGTAGCAGAGAGGACTCAGGTTCAGGAGTTAGGTTCCCTTCAGCCCAAACCCCAGGCTGCATTATATTTACAGAGGAACTGTGGGCAGTTCCCCTGAGCCTCAGTTTTCCTTTCTCTTGATAAGGACAGTAATAGCCCTAGTGTTTATACAAATGCTACCGAATGGAAATCATTATTTCTGCTACCAATTGTATTAATATAATTGTGGATATGTGGGAAAACCAACAACATGGCTGTCAGTGTCTCTTTCCTGAGCGTGACACCAACATGGCCAATGTGGGGCACGAAGGCTGGTAAGCTACTGGTCATTTCCAAATCTGTGCCAACGGTCCCAGGATCTGGTCTTCTGCCCACTGGAGACATGATGGATCCCATGCTTAAAAATCTATGCCATCGGGCTGGAGATTTAGCTCAAGTGGTAGAGCGCTTGCCTAGCAAGCACAAGGCCCTGAGTTCGATCCCCAGCACCAAAAAACAGACAAACAAAAAATCCATGCCACCTCCCTAACCCCTAGATGGAGCCAGAGCCAGTGGAGACTCCCTCTGCAGCAGTAGAAGCTGCTAATGGGGCAGAGCAAACTAAAGTGAACAAAGCACCACAGGGGCAGAGCACGCTGAGCACCGAGGAGCTGATGGCCATTGAGGATGAAGGAGTCCTGGACAAGATGGTACAGTGGTTCTGCTGGGTTAGTGGTTGGCAGGGAGGTGGGGATCAGCAGGCCCCAAGTGGACAATGACAACTCTTATCTGCAGCTGGATCAGACTACAGACTTTGAGGAGCGGAAGCGCATCCGGGCTGCACTCCGTGAGCTCAGACAAAGGAAGAGAGGTAGAGAGCCCTATTCTAGATCCAGCCGCTCTGTCCTCCAACTGCTGTCTCCACTCTGAGGTCCATTCATGGACGGTCCAGTTCAGTAACGGCCCTACACAGCTTTGCCTTCCCGAGACCCAACTACTCCCTTTCCTCCTTCCCCCAGGATCGAGCTGCTCCCTTCCCTAGCTTCTTCTCTTCCCATGGCCACCCCAGTGACTGTCCCTAAGCAGCTTCCCTTCTCTATCCTAGACCCAATTACTCCTTCTCTCAGCCTCTCTCTCCTTGGATACAGTTGCTTCTTTAAGTCCTATCAGCTCTCCTTCCCTTAATTCAGATACTCCTTCTCCTTCTCCCTGAGAGCCATTTGGTGGCCACCTTAGCCTCTGCCTCTACCCAGCTTCCCCTTTCCTGGACACAGCTACTTCTTCCACCTGATAACTTCCTCTCCAGACACAGCTGTTCTTTTCCTCAGATTCTGGATTCACTTATTTTTCCAGATACTCTCAATTACTCCCTTTCCAAATCTGGCTGCTTACCCCAGGCCCACTGATAGCCACCCCACCCTCTCTTCCTGCATTCTTTAGGCCCAGCCAACCCCCTTCACCAGCTTCTCTTTCTCTGGATCACATTACTTCTCAGATACCTCCAGTCACTCCTTCCCTGGATCTGGATAGTCCTTCGTCCAGCTGCTCTTCTCTCTCCTAAGGCCCATTTTATGGACCACTCAGCTGCTGTGTTTATCCAGTTTCTCCTTCCCTGGATCTGAGCTACTTCCTCCCTAGATATAGATAGTCCCTACTGACTCAGCTACTCATTCCTACAGAAACATCCTTCTTGGATCCAAATATCCCTTTGAGGTCAGCTATTCCATATTTCCTGGTTTCTACCTGCGTCCACCACCCCCATGCCATTTCCTGCCAAGTTCTATCTGTCCCTGCACCCCTAGATGCTCCTAGAGAGGCCCTTGTCACCTGTGTTGTTAGTATTTCTAACAAGCTGCCCTCCATCCCATCTTTTGTGCCCTGTGTGCCTATGCATATGTGCTGTGTGGGCACCGGGTGGCCCTTCTGGGCATGCACGGGGCATCCCCTGCCCAGACCAGCGGGACAAGGAGCGAGAACGGCGACTGCAGGAGGCACGGGCCCGGCCAGGGGAGAGGCGAGGCAACACAGCCACGGAGACCACCACGAGACACAGCCAGCGAGCAGCTGACGGCTCCGCTGTCAGCACTGTTACCAAGACTGAGCGGCTCGTCCAGTCCAGTAAGGGGCCAGGCGGGGATGGGGGGAGTGCATCCTCCCCAGCGAACCCCTGTGACCCTTTCCATCGTCTCTTGTGCCTCTAGATGATGGTTCACGGACGGCCCGCACAACCACAGTGGAGTCAAGCTTTGTGAGGCGCTCGGAGAGTAAGGCTGCCTGACTTCACCCTGTGCCTGCCTGCCTGCCTACTCGCCTCCTCAGGCTCTTCCTCAACCACTCTCTCTGTGTCTTCAACTGCGCCATCACTTTCTCTTCTTTGCCTGTGGTTATTGCCATCCCTCTATACGGTCTCCTCCCGTCTGCTGATGTCCAGACCCAAGCCTCACCTCACTCCCTTTCCCCTTTTTTTTGCAGATGGCAGTGGCAGTACTACAGTACAAACCAAGACCTTCTCCTCTTCTTCCTCCTCATCCAAGAAAATGGGCAGGTGAGCATGGCACCTACTCCTGTATCACAGAGGAGTCAGTGCCACAGAGGAGCCCATGCATACCCATTCTGCAGAGGGATAGACTGAGATGCCGGGGAGTGTTGGGTATACAACAGAGGAGGGACAAAGTGGGAGTCAGACCGCTCCTGCTTGTCTTGTGGTCTCAATCCTCAACTGTACCCTGGAAGAGGTAAATGTTTAGGAAAGTCAGGGACTTGCTTAGGGTCTCACAGCTCTGAGAGGCAGCAGTAGCATCAAACCCTTAGAAAGGCCTATACTGAAACTGTCTGCTGGTACTGCCACTTTGCCGCAAACCACTTCCCAAGTCACAGAGAAGTGTATACCTCTTGAGAGAAGTGTATACCTCCATGTTACAGAGGATGGGGGTGCTGGCAAAAAGGAGGATTGGATCGGAATCCAGGCTGGAGACCAGAGGTTCTAGGGATTCTGAATCAGGGACTTGCATTCAAGTTCCAGTTGTGTCCCCTATGTCCTCTGAGATCTTAGGCGAGTTACTGTTAGGGGCCTCAGTTTCCTTATCTTTAGTGGGAATAATGAGTCCCCCCCCCACCCCTTATAAAGTTTAACAGATACACAGGAAGGCTGAGCGTGTAGCCCAGGGGTAAAGCACTTTGCCCTCCATGCAGGAAACCTTGGGTTCCATCCTCAGTACTATAAAAAATAAAAGGCTCAACACACATGAGCTATTATTAATATTACCATTATTACTATTATCATGCTGATCATTTTTTATTACTTGATAATGCCCAGACTCTGAACTTGACAATACAATAAATCTTCTCAGAGAACTTTTGGAAGCCAAGCCTGATCAAGAAACTTGGTTCCCAGGGCCGGGGATTTAGCTCAGTGATCCCTGGTACCAAAAAAAAAGGAAAAAAGAAACTTGGTTCCCAACTTCCTGTTGTTTGAGCCAAAGCGTATATGACTTTGTAAAATTGGTGTGATGAGATGCTGCCTTCCTCACCATTCAGAAGTGCAAATGATGGAGCTAACACAGTGTGGGGGAGTCTTCAGGACCCCTCTCTCAGCAAGTGATGGCCAAGGCTTGTGGCTCAGGAGCACCCCTCCTCCAGCCTAATGGTCACTTCCCCACCCACAGCATCTTCGACCGAGAGGACCAGGCCAGCCCACGACCTGGCAGCCTGGCAGCACTTGAAAAACGCCAGGCAGAGAAGAAGAAAGAACTGATGAAGGCGCAGAGTCTGCCCAAGACCTCGGCATCTCAAGCACGCAAGGCCATGATTGAGAAGCTGGAGAAAGAAGGCGCCTCTGGGTGAGCAGCAGAGGGCAGAGGCGAGGCCTGGGTGACGATGGGCAAAGTCAGACATGGGAGAGGCAGGACTTGAACTGTGGTCTGAAGGCCAGGGAAGGTGGGGCCTGGGGGTCCACACTGTGGTTCTACCAAGGTGGTGACTTTGCTCTGATATCACCCCTGCAGTAGCCCTGGTGGACCCCGCACAACTGTACAGCGCTCCACCAGCTTTGGCGTTCCCAATGCCAACAGCATCAAGCAGATGTTGCTGGACTGGTGCCGAGCCAAGACACGTGGCTACGAGGTAAGCCCTAAGAAGCCAGATGGCCCAGTGCCCTGGTTGGCACCTCCCTCTTGGGAGAACTTCTCACTCACCTGTAGGTTTCACAGCCACCATGTGCCCTGGCAGGAAACATGGAAAGTCTTCTGGGATGAGGAAAATGAGGCTCAAAGAGGACACATGACATGCCCCAGGCCCCAGACCCTAGGCCTAATGAGGGCCCCTTCGGTGATGGGCTTGATTCAAAGCCAGATCCCACTCTCAGAGTCCCCTCCTTATCGCACTGGGGCATGGTGCAGTGTGAGTTACCTTCTGTGAGGAAAGGAATGATGGAGATATACTGTGGCCTTAGGTCGGGGGCACTGGACCCCTCCATAGCACTGTCTCCCCAAGACACAGACATGGGAGTTGACAGACAGAGTTGGAGGAAGTTCATATTCTGAGGCTGCAGGGCCTCTCTAAGCCCAGTTGCCCTAGGTCGAGAATACCAAAACCCGGGCTGGGGGGCACATGCTGGGTACAGAACAGTTACCTCCTAGGATCCTCACCAGTCCTCCTGCCCACAGCACGTGGACATCCAGAACTTCTCCTCCAGCTGGAGTGATGGGATGGCTTTCTGTGCCCTGGTACACAACTTCTTCCCTGAGGCCTTTGACTATGCGCAGCTTAGCCCCCAGAACCGGCGCCAGAACTTTGAAGTGGCCTTCTCATCCGCCGAGTAAGTGTGGGCCCCAGGTGTCGGCTGGGCTCAGCTGCCCTGAGACCCCCCGGAGCTGGCCAACCACACTGTCGGTCTCCAGCTGAGACCCTTACCCAGAGAGTCCCTGTCCTCCTCCGCCCCCTGCCCACCTGCTGCTGAGTGTGCCAGGTGCCCGCCGGAAGGAAGGAGCGCAGGCCCGCCTACCAGCCCAGGCCAAAGCCCACCAGGTGGCCCTGTCCATATCCCTTCCCTCCTCCATCTGCCCCTTCTCCCTCCTTTCTCCCTTTCTCTGTCTTCCCACTATCACCAGAGCTTCCTGCTCCCACGGGGTCCCGGCTGGAGATTCCAAAAGGAGGCTCCTGGCCCGGGCACCGTGCCCGTGCAGCCTATATAGGTGCTGCCAGAGGCTTATATAGGACATCAGCAAGCCCTCCACTTTGGAATCATTGCCCCTTCTGCTCACCTCACCCTCAGCACCCTCCTCCAGCTGTCTTTCTTTCTCTCCCCTTCTCTTTCTGGTTCCCTCTAGATTTCTTCCTCCTCCTCCCCCACCTCCTCTCACGCCTCCCTCCCCCCCCCTCCCCGGGGCACAGCCCTCCTCTCCAGTCTCAACGCCAACGCCGTTGTCCCCCCACCCCGCGTTCCCGCTTGCCCCAAGAGTTCTCTGCACCTGTGACTGGTTTGACCCCCCACCCCTGTCTGCATCGCACACCATTAGTAACGGGTAGTGAGCGGCACGTCCACAGTAGGGAGGGGGCATGCGGGGGGCTGGCAGACTGCGGCACTGAGAACGTAACTGAACTCATGTCTCTGTGTGTGTGTGTATGTGTGTGTGTCTCTGTTCTCTCTTCTCTCTTTTCAACCTCTACCCCCTTTTCCCCGGCTGGGCCCTGCCTACCTGCCCCTTCCTGGCCCCCTACCCTCCCCAGGACTCATGCGGACTGCCCGCAACTCCTGGATACAGAGGACATGGTGCGGCTTCGAGAGCCTGACTGGAAGTGCGTGTACACGTACATCCAGGAGTTCTACCGCTGTCTGGTCCAGAAGGGGCTGGTAAAAACCAAAAAGTCCTAACCCCTGCTCGGGGCCCCACGGTGAGAAACACTGCCTCTCCCACCTGCCCTGTTTCACCGGAATCTACTCATCGGGGCTCAGAGAAGTGACTGGGAGGGGGGAGCCGGGGGGGCCCTTATAAAAGCCCAAGGAGGCAGACAGGACCCTGGCTTCTGGTAGTGCAGGACCTACCAGATGAAACCATTACTAATGAGCAGTAGCAACCCAGGTGAGCAGGATGATGATGGGACAAACCCAGGAGGCCATGGGGTCCCAGGGGAGGCACCTGGCTCCAGCTATAGGCCCGGATGGCTCTCTGACAAAAGTGCAAACTAAGCTGGGATCCAAGCAACAAATTCAGGCTAAGGGAGGGAGGAGGAGTTCCAGACAGAGGGATCAGCCAGTGCTCAGGGACAGATCCGAGATGGAGAATGTGAGAAGGGAAGGAACTTAAGTTTTGGGTGTGAGGATGAAGGAAGAAGCCACAGGCAGGAGTTCAAACTTCCTACTGAGCATAAGAACCCTAAAAGTTTTCAAATAGAGGAGGGATGGATATGGTTAGGTTAGCATTCTAGAACAACCCCTGGATGAGGTCTGAGATCGACTAGATGGCTGGAACAGCATTAGAAGTAGAAGGGAAACCTCTTGGGCTGGGGGGATAGCTCAGTGGTAGAGCACCTGCCTAGCATTTGAGAAACCCTAGATCGGAAGACCAGCACTGGGGGGGAAAAAAAAAAGACAAAACTACTCCCAAGCTTTCAATGTGGGTACTAGGGAGTTGGCAGTGTCATACATCAGGCTGGGGAGCTCAGAAAGAGAACCAGTTACCCGGGAAGGTGTTTTTGGCTAGAGATCCTGGATTCTCCAAGCTAGCTATGGCATTTCCGCTCTGGTCATCTTACCTTAGGGCTATAGTAGAGAACTTAGATCCTGAACTAACTGTCCCATTACTGACAATTTCCTCCGAGAAGAGGAGAGCTGAGCTCCAAGTGTTCCCAGAGTGGGCAGTTAGGTCAGACCTGGGGCCAAAGACTGGATCTCCAGACTCCCCATTTAGTGGCTCTTTTCCTTGTTCTATCGCTGTTTTCTCTCGTGTTTTATAGAGAGAAGTAAAAATAGAGGTCAAAAGGAACAAGGGGCTTGCTCAAAGTGATGTAGGTCAGGAAGAGAGCCAATTAGGGTGCACTCAGATGCCCTTGAGGATCGGGGGTCATTGTGGGAGGCATCCTATGTGCACACATACACTCAGTGGTGCAGGTGAGGGAAAGATGGGTTTGCTGCTGTCTCCGGGTCATATATGGACTTAGGAGATTCTGCCCAGTAAGCTGGCCTAGAGGGAGAGGAGCCTACTGCAGCCCTCATCCAGTTGGAAAGTGTGACTCAGCTGTACTATTGCTCCAGTTGCTTGATGTTTGGCCTGTCACTGGGGCTGCCTGAGCCCTCAGCCGTGTGCCCCAGTGTAAACAATGGCTTTATAAGGTCTCCAGGGAAGGCACCAAGGGTGGGAGAGTGCTCCAGGTTGGGGGAGGGAAGCCAGAATCCCTGGGAAGATAGCCACAGCTGGAAGAACCTTCAGAGAGAGGCTGCCTCTGCACCATGGGACAGCTGGGGAAACAAGCCCAGTTTGGGGCAGGGACAACCCCAAGGGCGCATAGCATATCACCAGCAGAACAAGGAACCTCTTACTCATCCGAAATGTTTCCAAAGTCTCAAATGAGAGAGAAGAACTATGCTGTTAAAAAGAGAATAGGGCAGAATAGGGCAGAGGCTTATCTAGCATCCACAGACGGTTGGAGCAGACCCGAGACTGAAGAGGTTTTCTGCTTCCCGGATTTCTTCTTTGAAGGAGTCCAGGTGAGCTGGGAGTAGCCCCAGCCCCACCCATAGTCCTGGACTTCATCCTGAAGGTGCAAGATGGAGGATGGTCTCAGGCTCTCCTGTATTTTGGAAACAAGCAGTCCCTGCCTTTGTGTTCTCTGCTGAAGCAAACTCATTCAACACTGCCTGAGTGCTTACCATGTACCAGGCATGGCAGATGGGAGAGCACAAACAGGGAACAAGGCAGAAGAGTCTTGATTTGGGAGAGGAAGAAAAGCAAAACCAGAGGGCAGACTCCAGCTTCAGAGCTCTGGGGCTGTCATTCGTGTCATAGCCACAACCGACTCACTCCAGAGTGGGGAAAGGGCTCCTGCAGTAGGGAAGAGGAAACACCAAGCCAATGGCAGAACCCGGGGCTGGGGCCTGGATCCCGTCAGGTTCAACCCTGCACCTACTGAGCCGTAAGGCTTAAACAGCTCTTCTGCTCTGTGACTCAGTTTCCCTGTATGTAAAGTACAGCTTACACTCTGAAAGAGGATCAGAAGCATGCCCCTGAGCATAGTGTAGAAGGTCCAGTCAGTATTGCTTGGGATAATGTGCCTCCTCTGCTGTACCCAATGAAGGTGATAAAGAGTTAAAGAACACCCGCCTCCCGACACACATGCACAGGAACTCACTCCATGGCCTCCATTTCTGCAGTATGGTTGTTCCCTGGGTCAAAGACAAGGGTCCCTGGGCTTCTTGGCAGGACGTGCCAGATTAGGTAGCTGGCAGATGATCATCAAGGGTTCAGGGGTGTCACTGCGGTGAGCCCTGGCCATGGAGAAAGATTTGCCAATGGTGCAGCCCCTCGGGTGAATGACCCAGCTGAGAGCCCTCTAGCAAGTGGAGAGTGCCCTGTGAGGGTGAGCAGAAGGCTGCCGTCCAAAGAAAACATGGGCGGGGTCTGGGGTCAGGACCGCCCCCAGGCTGGCGGGCCGGGAGTGAGGGGGTGAGCAGACCCACACCTGCGTGACTGCACAGGGGTCTTGTTCTCTTCTCCCAACCTTCTCCACTACTACCTGCCTAGCTCTGCTACCGGCAGTGTGGCCTCCAGGCTTAGGCTGGTGGGCCCGGGCCGGGGACTTCCCTGCCTTCCTGGAAGGCTTTTTCCCAATCCATGACAGTTTGGAGCAGGCTGCACCAATGAAAAGACCTCAGAATAGAGGGGCGCCACAAGAGACGGGCTAGCGCCAACAATCACTCCCCTCGTGCGCCCCCCCCCGCAGGATGTTGGTGGACTGCGTGCCCCTGGTGGAGGTGGAGGACATGATGATCATGGGCAAGAAGCCCGACCCGAAGTGCGTCTTCACCTATGTGCAGTCGCTCTACAACCACCTGCGGCGCCACGAGCTGCGCCTGCGCGGCAAGAACGTCTAGCCTCCCCCACAGACCGCCCGCAGCAGGGTGCCACCCCCACCCTCCCGGCACAGCCCCCTCCCTGTGCGCCTGCCCACGGCTGCCCTGTCTGTCGCGACACCCTCCCCCGCATACACTCGCAGCGTTTTGATAAATTATTGGTTTTCAACGATCCTGACTCTTCTCTGCCTCTCTTATGGGTGGGGATCGGGCTATACTCCCGCAGCCTATTCCGACCTCCCACACCACCTGCCTGCAGCAAGAAAGAATCTGAGCCTTGGTCAAGGTGTAAGGGTATTTAGTGGAGCTGGAGAAGGAAAGGGGGGTGGGGTGGGAGGAACGTCCCCAGCCCTATTCCTGCTGGCTAGAAGACGGCGCATCGGTCCTCAGCAAGGGAGATGCTCCCGGGATGCTGAGCACTTCATTCGGTCTCCAGGGCTCAGGCAGGGTGGCCCCAGCTCCAACGCGCCCCCGGACCTACAGGTCAGCGCGGTCCGACCCCGCCTCCGGGGGCTTAGCGGGCGCCCAGAGGTACTCGGCGGGCACCTGAGCGTCGCGCGCCGTCTTGCGGTAGAAGCCGAGTTCCTGCACCAGCGCGTTGATCTCTTCTCGGGTCATAGCGCTCAGTGGGATGCGCTGAGGCGGAGAAAGGGCGGCGTCAGCATGCTGGACCCCGCCTCTCGCTCCACCCCGCCCGCCTCCCAAAGCCTCACCTCTAGTTCCTCGTAACGACGGTCCAGTAGTACGAGTTCGGGGTCTGCTCCAGGGAGGTGTTTCATCACCAGGTTGTGGCTGGAGAGGGTGTTAAGGGGAGTCGTAGTGGGAAAAGGGAGGTCGGGGCTCTTGGAGCCTTAATGTGAACAGCACTGCCTCCTGTACCCAAATGGGGCAGGGATCTCGTTTGCGAGTGAGGAAATTAAGGTTCAAAGGGCCGTCTCTTCACTAATCAGTCTCTTGCCTACTACCCAATTTGGAGACCACCTCAGAATCCTCCGCGCAGTCAATACAAATCAATTCTACTTGTCAGATGAAAATCATTTGCCTTCTCTATCTCTGAAGTTAAGTAGAAGGAGATTCTTCTGAGTGCCTGCCCCATTTCCCCTTCCCCGGAACAGAAGGATACTACAATGGAATGTCCTCGGTGACGAAGGCCTTCACCTGGGGAGGAAGCAGAGCATCAGAGAACATGACCCTCACCCCCTCCACAGACAGGAGATTGATCTTCCCCCTGCCCCCCAACCACTGAGACCACATTATCCATTCTGCAAGAGGCTGGGGGATGGGGGATCAGAACTAGAGACCCCTTCCTTCAAACTCACCTCCTTTAGGCGGTTCAGCTGTCATCCTCCACAGGTCTGAAGGGGAACAAAATGGGATTGGTCAGTGTTCCCTCACATCTTACTCCACCAAGACCCCATCCTCATCTCTGAGTTGGAACAGGCAGTGACTTATCCTTAGAAGAGTAGTCCCCAGTGTGTGATAGAGATGGAGGTCCCTTGTGGGCAGAAGGAGGAACAGTGTACACGTGGAGGAAGTCAGGTCTACAGACACCAGGAAAGGAGGAACAAGGCCAGAGACCCACAGGGAGCATACTAACCTTGATGCCCTTGCCCGAACCCTGGTGATTGTTGACTCTCAGTCTCCAAGAGACAGAAATGATAGCCCTGTGCCTCTCAGGCAGTGGAGCCCTGGGTCTGCCCTTCTGCCCCTGAAGCCTTAGGGTGGGGACAGACCAGAAGCAAACAGCTCAGAACTGCCCTGGGGGACCCCATTAGCAGCACCTGCCATCTGGTCTCTACCCCACCCCACACAGAGCAAGCCTTGTCAGCCACCTGCCGCCCAGCCCTACAGACCATCTGGTTGTTTCTAAGACTGGGGGGGGGGGTTTACAGGGCCCCACCTTCACTCCTCAAGGGGCGGTTGCCTCCCAATAGCCATCCAGACTATTCCAGGGCTTCCTTATCCTACGCCCCCTTTTGTCAGCCAGAAAACTAAGGCCTAGAGAAAGGCTGCAAGGGTCCAAATCACATAACAAGATAGACCCAGGTGAGGAATCTTCTGGTGGAGAAGTGGGGGATGGTTGTAACCGAGTTCTCGGTCCCTTTTCATGGCTCCTGCATAATGGGAGGAGGCCCCCAGAGTGTTCTCTCCCCTAGGACAGACACTCTGGAGCCCCAAGCCCTGGAACTAGGAAGGAGAAGGAATTCCAGGAAAAAGTGGAGTGACGGGGGAGGAGAGGAGGGGCTCCAAGGAGAAGGTTTGAGAGTCACAGACCCTAAGAGTTAGGGGACTGGGCCAGTAATGTCCAAAGCCCACTGCCCATCCGAATGGGGAGCAGGGCCAGACCGCAAGGTTGGTGTCTTGGGCTTCCACAGTGGGTGCTGGGCCTCCTGGTGCTGGGGATCACAAGGGATGGTTTCGGCGCCATCGGGGAAGGAAAGAAAGGGACTTGGGGTTGGGGTGTTCCTGGGCTCAGAACGGGCGGCAGTCGTAAGGCTACAGGGCGTTGTAGGCCTGGGGGGCCGTGGTACCGAGAGTGGGGGTGGACGCACTCACCTCTACCCGGGCCCGGGCCAGGCCACGCAGACGGTTCCAGTCCGGTCGGTAGGTAGTGACGGCGGTGGCTGTGACCACAAGCGCCGCGAGAAGCAGCAACGGCGGCGGCGGCGGCGACAGCAGGAGGCCCATCGGTACCCGGAGGCTGGAGGCGAACCACCGGGCCTCTGCGCCACGTCTGGGCCCTTGAGCTGGCCCCGCCCCGTCAGAGTCCCCGCCCGCCAGAGACCACGCCCCAGAGCTAGGTCTACGCCCCCGGGCTCGAGCGGCTGCCTCCCTCTAGCTTCCTTCACTATCCCGACTCCTCTCTGGCCTTCTCTTCCCCGGATTGGAGAATGACCATCGTCGTGCGGACTGTGTAGACGCTCCTGCAGGATGCAAACAACAACGCCACCTCGCGCCAGCAGAGGGTGCAGGCGGAACGCAGATGGACGTGGAGTTTCTGGGTCAGACCCTCCAGTTTAGGGTAGAGTCAGTGAAGCCTGGGAAATCCTTGTTTGAGCATTTTATGTCTTTGGATGAAATCCCAATCAAGATTTCGATTCCCAGAGCACACATTGTGGTAGAACATTACGTATCCTGTAGGAGTTGAAAGGATAAAGGGGTTAATACGTAAAGCTCATTAGAATAGTATCCGGTGTTGGCTTTCATTATTGGTTAACTTTTTACCTCATCAGTGTGCCTATGAACTCCGTTTTGCAGGTTTGGAATCACGCTTAGAAAGGTGAAAAAGGTGAAGTTGTACATCTGGGATTTGAGCTCAAAACTCACTATCTCATCTCGGCAGACCCAAAATGAATAGATCAGGGCGCAGCTTCCTCTCTTGATGCCTTCAGCAGACCTAAGCATAGTCAGGACCCTTTGGTCACTTACCCGGATACATCTAACCTCCAGTTGAAAATATTTGGCAGTAAGAATTGCATCGGTACTGAACAGATACAGTCTTTTTTTCTTGTTATTATTCCCTCAACAATACAATATAACAACTATTGACATAATATTTATATTGTTTGTTTTGGTTTTTGAGACAGGGTCTTGCTATGTGGTTCAGGCTGGCTTTCAACTTGCTATGTAACCCAGGCTGGCTTTGAACTTGCAGATCCTCCTGCCTCAGCCTCCTGAGTGCTGGGATTACAGGCATGCACCACCACGCCCTGCATATTTACATTGTATTAGGTATTGTAAATCATCTAGAGATGATTTAAAATACACAGGAGGAGGTGGGTAAACTCTATGCAAATACTATGCCACTTTATGTAAGGGACTTGAGTATCCTTAGATTTAGGATGGGGGGACTGTCCTGGAACCAATCAATCCTCCACAGATACACGGATACAGAGGGATCATTATGCTCTTTCCAACTGAATCTAGAGAATCATTCTCAACATTGTGCCAAGGCAACATTATAACGTACACAGATGGGAGGTATTTTTGCATTACTCTTCCTCCCTTTAAAAAGTATAGATTAAGCCAGACATGGTGGTGCCCACCTGTGATCACAGCACTCTGGAAGGCAGGAGGATTGAAAATTCAAGGCCAGCCTGTGCAATTCAGTGACTTAGCAAGACTCTGTCTCAAAATTTAAAAGAAGGCTGGGAATGATCCTGGCAAAGTGGCGCATGTCTATAATCCTAGCACTTGGGAGGCTGATGCAGGATGACTGCCGGCCTACATGGTAAGTTCAAGGCCAGCCTGAACTACAAGCGAGACCCTGTCCCAAAAGAGACAAACAAAAAGGGCTGGGAATATTGCTCAGTATGAAGGCTCTGGTTTTGATCCCTAGCACTACCACCACCAAATAAAAGAATATTTTATGACTGCTTTGGGTAAAAAGATGAATAGAATTCAGCCTGGATCCGTATTATTATTATTATGTATTTTCCTTCTAATTTTAAAAGAAATGAAAACATTTGTGTAGCCCTGAAAGCATTGCGGGCCCCATTTATGATGCCTACTGGGACTGATGAATAAGTCAGGTCTACCCTGAGTCATTTGCTCACACCCTGCTACCTCCCCTTTGATTGTATAAGATATAAAAATAATAGGCTTAGAGCTGTTACAATATCTACTTTCTATAAATACCTGAAGACATTGTAAGTATGCTTGGGGTAGGCTATCTGTAACACTCTATTTATTCCCTATGAATTCACCAGAGCTTTCTTAAGGGCAATTTGACTCAACAAATCAAAGTCCTACAAACTTTTGTTCAATCTAGAAATTCTACTTTTCAGAAATTGTCCCAAAGTAATCATCAGAAAACGAACTCACTGTGAGGTCAAGGTTGTTTATCAAAACACTATCACGATGGAAGATTGGAGACACAACCTAAGCATGTCGCAGCAGGGGATGAGTTCAATAAATGATGATGGATGAAAAACTGCGCAACTGCTTAAAATGATGTAGTATAGTGCTGAGTGACATGGAGAATGTTCATAGCTGTGGTATCAGATAACAGCAAAAGCAAAAAAGCTATCAAACAGAAATGTGGTAATATCAGTTCAGAGTTGCCATCCTCTGGATTACGAATCACAGAAACCCCAAGCTAAACTGGCTTAAACAATAAAGAAATCTGTTGGCTCAATTATTTATTTATATTTGCAGTACAAGGAATTGAACCCAGGGTCTTCACACTGAGCTACATCCCCGGCCCTTTTTTTTTTGGTGTTGTTGTTGTTGTTGTTGTTGTTGTCATCGTCGTCGTCGTCATTGTTGTTGTTGCTGTTTTGAGACAGAGTTTCAGTAAGTTGTTTTGTTGTCCAGGCTGGGTTCAACTTGCAATCCTCCTGCCTCAGCCTCCCAGAATGCTGGCTCTAGTGGTAGGTTCCACCATGCCCAGCTGGCTCAAATAATTTTTTTGTTTTGTTTTATCAAGTCAGGGTCTCACTATATAGTTCAGGCTGGCCTTGAACTCGCTGCCATCCTCCTGCCTCAGCCTCCTGAGTGCTGGGATTACAAGTGTGCCACTATGCTTGGCTCAAATAATTTTTCAAAAGTCCAGTGATAGGAGGGCTTTACATGAGGTTTTATCCAGCTGATGAAGTCACTAAGACCTGGTCTCTCTCATTCTGCTTTTCATACTGTCAGCTTATCCTTAGGTCAATGATCTGCATGTAGTCAAGATTGGCTGACAACAGTAACCAGAGTCATAGGCTTCTTCAGTCCCATCTGATGAAGTGGGGTCATCTTTCTTCTTTTTCTCTGTAACTTCCTCAGGAAAGAAACAAGCTTTCTTTTCTAAATCCTCAGCAAAACCTCCTTGTATCTCACTAGTCCCCCATAAACCAATCATGTGCCTCGGGAATTGTTCATTGGTTTAACCAGTTGAGACCCTCCCGAAGCTGCAGGCAAGGTGAGTCATGTTCCAGTTCCTGTTAAGGAGATGGGCTGCAATGAATGCTATGACGGTAACACGGTAGCTAACCAATTTTGTGAAATATGCGTATATAACTATACATGCTTAGACCAAAAAAATCCAGAAAGAAACAATTGAAAAAGTAAAAATCATCATCTCTTGGTAGATAAAATTATAAGTGAATTTCTTTCTCCCTTATACTTTTTCCTGTATTTCTTAAAATAAATATGCATTAACTAAACACAAATAGTAAGCTGTATTTACACAAACAATGCAACACATCCCACTGGCTCCCTCTACCACAACCTCTACCACAGCAGGGGCCCCAGAGTGACTAAAGCCAGAACCTGTGGTTTTTCTGCTAACAGAGCCAAACTCCAGCGCCCCATGGGCCCCTGCTGTTCACTGGACAGATGCCACCAAATCACTCTCATTGCATTAACCTGGACAATGTGTCCTGTGGAGGCCGTAGTGTGGGCTGCTAAGGGTTGACCAGACAGCCAGGGGAGCCAGCAGTGGAGACAGTGGCCACAGTATTACCAGAAATATTCTGGCATCAGCAGCATGTGAGGCCCAAGATCTCTCAGGACAGATCTCTGTTCCTAATCCATACCCCTTATGTATGGCTTCATGTAATCTAGGCCAACAGTCTTCCTTAGGCAGGGCTAGAACTGGAGTTTAGTCTGTAATTTGGTCAGGTTCAGACAGGGTCAGAGTCAGCTGTTGGCTTAAGTACAGGTTTAGAACTGAGTGTGGACTGGAATCAGGGCTCAGTCAATAACTGGGCTTAGTCTTCAGTCTGTGACCAGGATCGAGGCTCAGTGTACCACCAGGGTCATGGCTCAGACAATGACTAAGCTCAGAGCTCAGACTTTGACCAGATTCAGGGCACAGCTGGAGGTCAAGGCTCAGTGTGTGACCAGAGTGACTAGAGTTTTCCTGACCGAGGGTCAAAATTCAATCTGAGATCAGGGCTCAAGCAGTGGTTAAGCTCAGGGCTCAGTTCATGACCAAGATGAGAACTTAATCTTCCATTAGAATCAAGGTTCAGTTTAGTTGCCTTGTTTTTTGGTTTTTTTGTTTTTTTTTTTTGCTTTTTTGTTTTTTAATTTTTTTTGGTGCTGAGAACCAAACCCAGGGCCTCCTGCTCGTTAGACAAGCATTCTACCACTGAGCTAAATCCCCAGCCCCCCAGGGTTCAGTTTAAAACAAGGGTTACTCTGGACTGAGGTTACAGATCAGTCCATGATTAGGGTTTAATCTTAGGCTAAAATCAGGGCTCCGTCTGCGTTCAGAATCAAAGTCTCAAGTTGGGGTTAACGTTTTGTTAGGCTTGGATCACAGCTCAATTTGTTTTGTTTTGTTGTTTTTTGTTTTTTGTTTTTACAGGTCAATTTGTGACTAGTCAGGGCTCATTCTAAGGTGATCATATTCAGTCTAGAGCTAGAGTAGAGGCTCTGTCTTTGCATGACACCAGGGCTCAGTCAACATCAAATTAGGAGACAAGCTGGGCGTGGGATCAGGCCATCTGTTCTGAGTTCCAATAAAGAAGTTTCTGGAGACAGGTGAGCCCAGGATAGATCAGTCTGGAAGAAAGGAGAACCCCCAGGCAAACTTAGCAGGGTCTGGTCCCTGCAGTAAGCTTTCCCCTGCCTACTGACGCCAGTGTCCTAGAGCCTTCTAACCTACATGTCTCTGCTGCTTGAGATCCCCTCGCACCAGAATAAAAATAGCCACTCACTTCAGAGCAGCTGACAGCGGGTGCCAGGCTGCCTGGGAGGAGGGGGAGCAGAAGAGAGGGAGGAGGGATGCCTGAGCTCAGCCACAGCTGTGTGACCTTGGCAAAGTCACCCCTCCACCTCCAGCCCATTTCCTAAATGGAAGAATGGCCAGGTGAGGATGATACTTACCCCAGAGAGTAGAAAGGAGCAGCCAGTGACAAAACAAATACCACTTGTTACCAGTAAGAAGCCTTGGAAGGAAGTCTTGGGAGAAGTCATGCTCCTTTGTGTCCTGTTTGCCTCAGCCTCCCTTATTCTTCCCTCCACCACCTTCGCACAGCACCCTATTTCACCTTCTACAGATTGCTGGACATTTCCCACACAGCGACCCCAGCATGACCTCCCTCAGGGTGGGCCCGGGCTGACCCTTCTGTGCCGTCTTCAAGTGTCCCTGGAAGGAGCAAAGAAGACAAGGAGGAAAGAAAAAGGAAAAAGACTTCTCTCCCTTCTGTGTCACGGTGTGTTCAGTCTGAGCCAAGAGTCTGGGAGGCACATGTCCAAATTCTGCATGGTCTCACAGACAGACGCTTCCACACCCATACCTCAGCACCTGCTTTTCTCTGCGCTTCCCAGGGCACTTCTCACTTTCAATTTGGCAACATGGACGCTCTTCCGAAGAAGGAGTTCAACAGTCACCCTTTTCTGTAACAGAGAATTATTGTCTCCCTCCCTCTGAATGCCTCCCTGGTCCATCCTCTACTAGGCCTCAGTTTCTTCTTCTATCAAATGGGGACTTACCAGGTAACTATGGAGAGTGACTGGGATAATCTGCCAACCACTAACATTTTTCCTTCCTATCCTTGACCCAAAAAACCTGAAAAGGAGCCCGAAGAGTTTCTAGAAGGGACTGGATAAGCTGTATCCTCTGCCTGGGTCTACCATGCAACCCCGAATCCCTGAAGAGGGAAGAAAGGCGGGAGCCAAGAGAGGCCTCCAGAGACAGCCATCTCCAGGGGGGTGGTTCTCCCTGGCAGCTGCCCCCAGCCTGCCGCCCTGAGCCCTAGAGCCTGTTATCAACCTCCTTAGTCATCGGAACCAGGAGTTCAAATATAGCTCCTACCCATTCCCTTCTCAGCCAGGGTCCGCCTCCCGCCACCCCCTTCCTTCTCCCCTTCCCCCCAGGAATACAACCATTCTGAGCCTCAGTTTCAGTATCCAGCAAATGGGTGGGCTGGAGTAGATGATGAGGGTGAGAGGAGGAAGAGGAGGAGAAGGAAGAGGAAGAGGAGGAGGAGGAGGAGGAGGAGGAGGAGGAGGAGGAGGATGACAACTAAAGAGCCTTTACTGAGCGCCTGCTTCTTCCAGGCTATGTACTAAACATTTCATGTATATTTACCTTGTTTAATCTTCACAGCAAATTTAAGAACTACCTACTGTTTCTATCTCCCTTACACAAACAAATCAGGAATTTGAGGAACTTCCCCCAGCAAGTCAGTAGTAAAGCCAGAAACAAAGTCCCCTATAAGATCTGAGCTGGGGGGTTGGGGAGTGGTGATGAGAAATCCTGGGTTGTGCCCCTGGGGCAGTGGAGCTCTCTGCATACTCATTTGCATGACTTGCCAGGCTTCCAAAAGGTTTCTTTCTTTCTTTCTTTCTTTCTTTCTTTCTTTCTTTCTTTCTTTCATTCATTCATTCTTTCTTTCTTTCTTTCTTTTTGGGGGGAGTGGTTGCTGGGGATGGGACTCAGGGCCTTGGGCTTGCTAGGCAAGTACACTACCACTGGGCTAAATCCCCAGCCCCTTCCTAAAGGTTTTGATGCCCCTATCCCAACCCTAGGATTAGTCCTAGGGGCCTGGATCTGCACCCCCATCCCTTCCGAGATTGCATCAGAAGCTGGTAATATTGGGGGCCTAACTTCACTTACTTGTAAAATAAGAGTCAGGGGGCTGGCCAAGAGTTCAAATTTTCCTTCACTCTCTGGTGACTTGAGCCCCACTGCCATGTCCACTCTTATACCCTCCCTTACCACCATCTCCTCCTTCACCCCCAGCTCTACCACCACCTCATGCATCAACAAGGCACCCTCACCATCTCTTCTGCCCCCGTCTCACCTCCAGCCTCACTGCCATTCCCACTATCCCTTCATTCTACTACCATCACCAAGATCTGTGCCTTGTCAGTTCATCGTCAAAGTTAGGAGACCTGCCCTAGTTCACCACGCAGCCTTGAGCAAGTTCCCTCCTGAACCAGAGCCAGTGTATAGGAGAGAGGGGAGCTGAGAGGAGCTGCTGGGGACAGGCCTGGGTGTGAGGACATCTGAAGGCAACAAGGTATCTGCAGAAGAGGAGGGCTGGTGTTGAGACTGCCATGGAGAGGGCTCCAGTGACTGGAGTCTGAGTGTCTGGTTCTGGAATGAGAAGAATAAAGCCTGGCAGAAAGGGGGGGGACAGATACCAGGCCTGAAAATGGGGCAAGGGTGGGGGCCAAGGCAAGGCCTGAGCTGGCAGGGAGTCAGGAAGGTCACAGGATCAGGGTAGGAACTCAGTGTCTCTGAGGCCCTGGAGAGGGTGCTGCCCTCTGAACCACCTGTCTGTCTTACCTGCAGGTGTGTCAGGGCTCCTCCCAGGAGCAAGGGCTTGCCAGGCCTACTGGCATGAGGGTGGAAGCAAACGGTGGGCCTCCTCCAGGCTTCAGTTGGGACCTCGGCTGGGCTGATGGGCACTCCCCACCCCCATGGCCGTTCCAACCTCAGCAGCCAGCTTGAAGGGTTCCCAGAGGGTAGCCACCTTACTCTGGCCACCTCCAGGCTAGGAAGTAGGGCCTGTGCCTTTAAATTCTCAGCAGGTTGAAACAGCTGATGACATCACGGTTCCCGGGAGTGGAGGAGCTGAAGCCAGAGCCCAAGGGAGCCTGGGCTGCTGGGGGCTGCAGACATGGAGGGCCAGAATGGCAGTGGCAGTGGGAGGCCAGGGACCCGGGCTGGCCTGGGCTCCTTGCTTGTGCCTCATGGGGTTTCCCAGACTGGAACACCCTCCAAGGTAAGATTCCCCAAAACCTAGACCCCCTCTATCCTGGATCCCCAGTCTCACACCCCACATGTATACACTGCAGGAATCCTGGTGCCCTGGCTAGGGGGCTGGTACTCTCCTGTGCCCACCATACAGGGGCCGGGCAAAGAGGTCATCCTGGGACCTGAGGGGCAACGATGGGATGCCCAAGAAGAGATTGAGTTAGCCATCCCCAGGAGCCCTCCGAAGAGTCCTGGACCTGGACTATGGTGTCAGGGGACCCAGTTCTTTAGTTTTGCTATGTGACCTTGGGCAAGTTGCTTGTCTTCTCGGAGGCAATGCAAAAATGAGGGGGCTTGTCTCTGAAGACTAAAACTGTGACATCTGGGATGTCTAAGTTGTTAGTGCTGGAGGCAGTATGGTGGTTGAGGGGGAGGGGGCACACAGTGGGACACTTGGAACCAAGGAGGATGTCCTAAATGCAGCCTAAAGAGCTGAGTTTGGGAAAAGAGGGAGAGGCAGAGTTTCAGGTCCTCTGAACCAAGAAGGACACAAGATGAAGGCAGAACTGCATCTCTGGAGGCAGGGATGCAGCTGCCCTGGGGCAAAAGAAGACCTTCTGTCCTCCCTGGAAAAGGACACTTTATCCTATCTTCTGGAGACAAGGGACACCATAAACAGAGGATGGATGGGGAAAGGAGAGCAAGTCCCTGCAGTCCCCCCACCATCTGCCAGAAATAAGGTGATAACCTGCTTGCCTGTCCTCACAGGTAGGGGAGAGGATGGACAGGGTAAGAGCGTACCATCTGGACAGAGAGGTGCAAGACCAGGCACAGCCTGCTTTGAATGGTACAATGCTTGGGGACCACCAACTAATGCCAGAGCACTCCGCAGAATTCCCGTACAGTACATGGCAGGCTTGTAAATGTAGAGAATATGAGATCAAGACTTCTCAGGGGAAGCTGTGGTCAAGGACCCTTCAACCAGTCCCTTCATTTACAGGCAGGGAAACTGAAGCCTTGGGCCAAAAGGCTTGCCTAAGGTCACTCAGAGCCAAGCCAGGAATTTGCATGGCCAGTTGCAGACCCCAGCTGCTTGGAGCTTTGGGAATGGATGAAAGAGAGGGCTGTGAGCAAGGAGGCTGGGATGTTGGGTGAGGGTGGTAAGGTGGGACCAAAGGGCTTCTGGGCTCCATGAGGGAAAAGAGAGGTATTTAATAGCATAGACAGACCTGGGTTGTCAGGTCAGTGCCTGTGGCTGGAGGAGCTTTGAGGACTGTGGTGAGAGGGCTGCCGGGGGAAGTCGATCAGGGTAGGGAGGAAGCGGGTATCAGCCAGGAGACCCAGGCGAGCCCTCAGATTCACTTTGCCTTATTCAAGTCAGGGTCTCAATTTCTCTATCTGTGAAAGAGGTTTTAATAAGGGGACAGGTTTTGTGTCCTGTCTCCTCCAAGAGAGAAGCAGACCTGCAGCAGAATGGATTGGGGTGAGTTAGCAGGAAGAACTTCCTTGGAAAGATATGCCTTTCTTAGCTAGATGGGGCCTGCCAGGGTCTATATAGAAGTCAAAACTCAAATCCCTAGTTAGGGTCACTCTGAGTCATTGACTTGTCCTCTACAAGGTGGACTCAAGTTTTCAGCTCCCAGTGAAGGAGAATGCACCTCCAGGACCCTCAGAACCGAAGCTGGCTCTGGCACCTCTGGGACCACGAGCAGCAGTGTCCTCTTCCTCAGAGGGGCCAAGCTTGGCATCTCTCCGACCCAGCCTGACTTCACTGTCTACCCCTGGAGGACACAGAAGAGCTCCTGCCCACCGCAGCTCCAGTCAGGCTCCAACATGTGTGGGCCAGCTGGTGGTGTCTGCCTCAGCTGGACCAAAGCCCTCCCCGGCAACCTCAGGCTCAGTCCTGGCTCCGACATCCGTGGAGCACTTGGTGATGTCTGCCTCAGCAGTGTCAAGGCCTTCCCCAGGAACCCCAGAGACCATTGTGGCTCCAGCTTCCAGAGACAAGAAGCAATTGTCACCCACCTCTGTGGGACCTAAGCCAGCACTGGCAGCTTCAGGCCTGAGCCTGGCCCTGGCTTCTCAGGAGCAGCCCCTCCAGTCCCCCTCCAGTCCATCCCCAGTGCCCAGTCCAGCTCTGTCACCCTCTCAGGAACAGACCCTGACTCCAGCATCCATGACCTCAGCTCCCATTTCTATGGGTTGGACAGCAGCTAGACGGAAGGATGCCCCAGTCCCCAGACCCTTCCCCCCTTCTGAGGGGCATCTCCAGCCTCCAGCTCAGGCATCTGGTCCTACAGCCTCCCCATCCTTGATCCAAACCTCCCCGGAGCCCCGGTTCTCCCCCACCTTCCGAGCCCGACCTGAGGCTCCCCGTAACAGCCCCGAGGATCTTGTCCTGCCACAGCCACCCCAGACCCTGCCCTTGGATGTGGGACAGGGCACTCCAGAGCCTAGCACCCGCTCCCCTGGACTTCTGTCGCCTACTTTCCGGCCAGGGACCCCCTCAGTCCAGACTGTGCCCCCAGCTCTGCCCAAGCCACCTCGGTCTCCCAGCCGATCCCCCAGCCGCTCCCCCAACCGCTCTCCCTGTGTCCCCTCAGCTCCTGAGATGGCTGTCCCCAGGCCTGGCACCCAGAGTACAGGGCCTGGCAATCAGGGTATAGGACTTGGCACCAAGAGTGCAGGGCCTGTGACCCAGAGTACCGGGCCTGGCATCCAGGGTGCAATGCCTGGAAGGGGCCTGAGCCCCAGTCTTCAGGCCCGAGAAGCTCCAGCCCCACTCACCACCTCTCCTTCTACATCCACTTCATCATCCTCCTCTTGGTCAGCTCAGCCTACATGCAAGAGCGACCCTGGATTCCGGTGAGGGGGCCCTCTCTCAAGATAGGTTTTTGGGGCTTGAGTGCAGGCACTAGCTATTCTTCCAGGGTGATGGTATACTCTGACTCTGTTTGCTTCCTGAAAATCTGCCCTTGGGAGGGGTCTGGGCCCACTCTGGGACCATCACAGGACAACATCCTTTCCTAGGGTTTTACTCTTTCCTCAGTTTATCTCCCTAGGGAATGTTGCTTGGTCTACTGTGGGTCCCTCTAAGGGCTTACAATCCCTTCTGCCTCAGTTTACCACCCCCATAGAGAATCCTGTGGAGGAAGGGAGAAAGTGGGGAAGTGGTGCCCAGCGGTAAACTCTCTTATGTCCCTGCCTCCAGGATCACTGTGGTCACATGGAACGTGGGCACCGCCATGCCTCCAGATGATGTCACATCCCTCCTCCAGCTGGGTGGTGGCAATGACAGTGATGGCGCAGACATGATTGCCATAGGGTGAGGGGAAGGGCGGGTGGGTCCCATCCTGAGTCCCTGGGGCCTCCCAGACCCTAATATGCCCAGGGTTTCTGGGATGCCCCTCCAATCCGAGGCCACCCCACCCCTCAACCCCTCTAGGTTGCAGGAAGTGAATTCCATGATCAACAAGAGGCTCAAGGACGCTCTTTTCACGGACCAGTGGAGCGAACTCTTCATGGACGCGCTGGGGCCCTTCAATTTCGTGCTGGTAACGCCCCCCCCCTTATGCTTTGGAAGAGCAAGGACCCTCCTGGATTCCTGGCCCCATCTCTCCCTGGAGTCACGGTGGGGACGGCCAGGCCACTGTTTTCGGGTTGGTGAAACAGGAAGGGCAGACCTTAAGGACAGGGGAAAGGCAAAGTCGGTGTCTGATGCTAGGGCATTGGGTCCCAGCCTCCAACCTTGTCCCCTCCGGCTTCCCCCTACAGGTGAGTACGGTGAGGATGCAAGGTGTCATCCTTCTGCTGTTTGCTAAGTACTACCACCTGCCTTTCCTGCGGGACGTGCAGACCGATTGCACACGTACTGGCCTGGGCGGCTACTGGGTGAGCCTGGGAGAAGGCTGGGCAGGAATATGGGACCCAAAGGTGGCCTTAAACCCCGACACATCTTTAGGGCTCCCCACCACAGAGGACCTCTTACCTTGTGGCCGGGCCTTCCCCAGGCACCGCCCAATGCCACACCCTTTCCCTTGAGCCTACCCCTTTTATCTGCCTGCCCAGTCCCAGTGTTGTGCTTCTCCCTAGGACCCACCCCAGTCCCACCCTCATATTCTTATATCCCCGCCCATGCCTTATCTCCTTGCCTAGGCCCACCTATGACCTACCCCCATCCTTCCTCCCTAGGGTAACAAGGGTGGAGTCAGTGTGCGCCTGGCAGCTTTCGGGCACATGCTCTGCTTCCTGAACTGCCACTTGCCTGCACATATGGACAAAGCGGAGCAGCGCAAGGACAATTTTCAAACTATCCTTAGCCTTCAGCAATTCCAGGGACCCGGTGCACACGGCATCCTGGATCACGAGTATGGCCTGGGGCCATATGGAGGTTGGGTGGAGCTAGTGAGAGGATGCAGGGTACCCATTTGGGTGGGGCTTGTGGTGAGAAGCAAGTCTGTTAGGGTGAATGACCACTCTAACTACCTGTAGGAACAGGGAGACAAGTAGCAGTTTGATGGGGAGGGCCAGAGCCTGCAGGTGGAGCTTTGCTGAGGGGTAGTCACAACCTAATTTCCTCTAGCCCTGTGCCCCATTCTGTTAGCTCCTTGTTAGGCTGAAGGCTGTGGTGCCACCTACCCACCTACTGGCATCTCTAGAGACACCTGTGCTGTCAGACTGGATGAGGCCAGAAGGATCTGTGTTGAGCCCTTCCACTCCATGGTCTCACTGACCTCTACCTGTGAACAGCCTTGTATTCTGGTTTGGGGACCTGAACTTCCGTATCGAGAGTTATGACCTGCACTTTGTCAAGTTCGCTATCGACAGTGACCAGCTCCATCAACTCTGGGAGAAGGACCAGGTGGGGAATCCTATCCCCCACCCCAAACCCCAAGCACACAGAGGACTTCCTGGGACACACTTGTATACCTCAGGCTGTGGTCCTTACCCTCAGCTGCCTCACACCCTCTCTGGATGCTGGAGGTCCCAAGCTCTTGTCCAATTCTGTTCTTCTGGACCCCCACAGCTCAACATGGCCAAGAACACTTGGCCCATCTTGAAAGGCTTCCAAGAGGGACCCCTTAACTTCGCACCCACCTTCAAGTTTGATGTGGGTACCAACAAATATGATACCAGGTAAGCACCGAGATAGGGTGGGGACATAGGCTGAGGTCTGCTAGAGATGGGAGACTGTGGGAAGAAGGGCAGGAGGTAAGGCCAGGGGCTCTACCTTGATCCCCAACCCCTGAAATCCAGGCTACCCTGCCCACTGCAGCGCCAAGAAGCGGAAGCCAGCCTGGACGGATCGTATCCTGTGGAAGGTCAAGGCTCCAAGTGGAGGTCCTAGCCCCTCAGGACGGGAGATCCACCGGCTCCAGGTGACCCAGCACAGCTACCGCAGCCATATGGAATACACAGTCAGTGACCACAAGCCCGTGGCTGCTCAGTTCGTTTTGCGGGTGAGTCCTGGCATCATCTTCCCCTCATGATGTCCATGTGGCCCACCCAGCTCAGCATCCCACTGCCCACCAATAACCCTTCACTCCTGCAGCAACCATTTGTCATAACAAAGTGGGAGATGGGCTATAATCCTCATTTGCTGATGAAGAGACTGAGGCTGAGAGTCAAAGCATCACTTGCCCAGGGTCACACAGCCTAGTAAAAGGAGGAGTTAGGATTTGAACCCAAGCCAGTCTGAGTGCAGAATTCATGTTTTTTCACTAATCTCTCACTGACTTGCTTCTTCTAATAAAGGTTTAGGGAATCTTATATTAAAATTTGCATGTAGAAGACCATCAGAATCAAATGTTTGGGTTGGGGATTTAGCTCAAGCGGTACAGTGCTTGTCTAACAAGCTCAAGGTCCTGAGTTCGATTCCCAGCACCAAAAAAAAAAAAAAAAATCAAGTGTTCACTCAAATCCTATGAGGCAATCATTCGTTATTTATTTATTGAGGCCTAGGCATTATGAGAGTAAGGTAGTGATGAGAAGGGGAGTAGAGACATAAAAAAGCGCAAACTCAAAATAGGTACTACAGTTTAGTGTAGTTAGCCCTTTGTATCATAGCTTCAGCATCTGTGATTCAACCATATATCAAAAATATTCAGAGACAGGGCTGGAGATTTAGTTCAGTGGTTAGAGTCCTTGCCTAGCAAGCATAAGGCCCTGAGTTCAATCCCCAGCACCAAAAAAAAGAAAGAAAGAAAATATTCAGAGAACACATATAGACTTTTGTCATTTTTCCCTAAACAACACAGTATAACAACTATTTACATAGCATTTACTTTGTATTAGGTATTATAAATAATCTAGAAATGATTTAAAATACATAGGAGGAAGTACGAGGTTATATGCACATACTATACCATTTTCTATAGGGAACTTAAACATCCTCGGGTTTTGGTACCTGCCAGGGTTCCTGGAACCAATTCCCCACAGATACTAAAGGATGACTGTATTGTATTTAGCAATGAGGTTTCCTGTTGCCAAAGTAAAAAAAAAGGAAATCCTAGAACGTTAGAACCAGATCTGAAAGATGAACTCCCTATTTTTTAAACGGAGAAATCCGAGGCTCTTATTGAGGTAGGCAGGTACCCCAAGTCGCACAAAGGCTCAGTGGCAGAAGTAGAGCAAGGTAGATCCCATCTTTCCAATCCTGAAAATCAACTCTGAGTTCTCCAGGTATCTTGATCTGATAAGAAAGAGACTAGTAGGCCAGAGAATGTTTTTCCTGGTAAATTAGTCATATGGTCAGTCAGTGAGACATTGGCCAGGGTCAATAGTTGGCAATGGTTATCCACCCATGCCTGGCCTCCCGTGACCTTGGGTGAAGGGCTTGGGCATGAGTTTTAATCCTCGGGGGTTTAATGAGTTTAATCCTTAGGGACCCTGCCTTAATAGGCCCTGAGCTGTCCAGAGTCTCCTTTTGGTTTTACTAGGTAGAGAAACTGAGACTCAGAAAAATTAGGTCTCAGAGCTGGGTGTGTGGTGCATGCTTGTAATCCCAGCACTTGGGAGGCTGAAGCAGGAGGATCGCTGCAAGTTTGAGGCTAGCTTGGAGTACACAGTGAGTTCAAGGTCAGCTTGAACTACATAGCAAGACCCTAGCTCAAAAAACAAACAAAAAAAAGAGAGAGAGAGAGAGAGAGAGGGAGGGAGGGAGAGAGAGAGAGAGAGAGAGAGAGAAAGAAGGAAAGAAAGAAAGAAAGAAGGAAAGAAAGAAAGAAAGAAAGAAAGAAAGAAAGAAAGGAAGGAAGGAAGGAAGGAAGGAAGGAAGGAAGGAAGGAAGGAAGGAAGGAAGAAAAGAGGTTTCTCATCTAAGACAGCACAGTAAGAATAGGGCTTCATAGGGTTTTGACCCTGTGAGGCCTTGGAGAGCATTTCAACTAGCCCTTTAACCATTCAACTCAGGAACAAGGAGAGAATGTACCAGTTACTTCTGGAACATCTTGGCTGGGAAGCAGAGGAAAGGAAATCTGAAACTGTATCAGCCGGGGAGTAGACAAAGGCCCGAGTCTGGCACTGCCTAAAGCTTGCCTTTCCCTAGGGACACAGGTGGAGCCAACACTTTGGCTGCCCACTACCCAGCCACTTCACTCATTCAGCTTACCTCAGAATACCCAGGTGTTGTAAGACTTTAACTATCTCTCTTGCCAGCATAGAGGCAAATCATTTATTAAGCACCTGTTACACTGGAAAATTTACAGGTTGCTTTACAAATGGTATTGCAATGAATCAGTAAGAACAATCCCAGGTATTAAATGAGAGCCTCTGAGTTTACCCACAAGGGCTCTGGCGTTCAGAGAAGCTAAGGAACGTGCCTATTGCATAACCTGAAAATGACTGAGCCAGGGCCTAATGTAGGATGCAGTAGCTTCAAAGCCATGTTCCACTCACTCCCTAAGGAGCTTACAGGCAGAAGAAAGCCTGGGCCTGGAGGCAGGAAGTTTGACATTTATCCTAGTTCTGTTCTGTCTTTGTTTCCCAGTCTGTGAAGTGACCTCAAAGTCCCTTCATCTCAACTAATTTGCGCCGACTCTGGCCCAAGAGCCCTGGGTGTGTGGGATGCTAGAGAGCCTTCCCTGACGTTGCCCTTTGCCCTGCCTTGCCTGGGCAGTTTGCCTTCAGGGACGACATGCCACTGGTACGGCTGGAGGTGGCAGATGAGTGGGTACGGCCGGAGCAGGCTGTGGTGAGATACCGCATGGAAACAGTGTTCGCCCGCAGCTCCTGGGACTGGATTGGCTTATACCGGGTGAGCAGGGCAGGGAAGTCAGTGCCTTAGGGGAGGAAGGGCCTGAGGGAACAGCTGGGCACCGAGGCAGGGTCGGCTCACTGGCTGGTCCAGAGTTTTATGCTACCCTGGGGGACTGCTGGGATTGGAATTAAGAGTCATCACCCTGATTCCTCCTGCCCCAGGTGGGTTTCCGCCACTGCAAGGATTATGTGGCCTATGTTTGGGCCAAACATGAAGATGTGGACGGAAATATCTACCAGGTACTTAAAAGGAAGGGGAGAGGGGAAGTCCCATTGCCCTGGGCAACTCGGGACTCAGCTTGGGAGGGTCCTGAACCTGCCCTCTGACCCCAGTTTGGGCCTGTATCCCTGGGTCTACCAGGTGACATTCAGTGAGGAATCACTACCCAAGGGACATGGGGACTTCATCCTGGGCTATTACAGCCACAACCAGAGCATCCTCATCGGTGTCACTGAACCCTTCCAGGTAAATAGGTCACACTGTAGGGCTCGAGGGAGGGTAAAAGGCTGTATCAAATGCCACAGCCTTCACATTCTGCTCTGTGACCTCAGACCAGTAATCAGACGAGTAGGTCTGCCAAAGGGGAGGTGGGGAGTGGTTCCAAGAGGCCTCACTGGCCGTGTGGAGTGAGATCCCCTAGTGACTAGCATTCCCCCCAGATCTCGCTGCCTACCTCGGAGTCGGCCAGCAGCAGCACAGACAGCTCGGGCACCTCCTCGGAGGGTGAGGATGACAGCACTCTGGAGCTGCTTGCACCCAAGTCCCGCAGCCCCAGTCCTGGCAAATCCAAGCGACACCGTAGCCGCAGCCCAGGACTGGCCCGTTTCCCCAGTTTTGCCCTCCGGCCCTCATCTCGTGAACGCCGTGGTGCCAGCCGTAGCCCCTCACCCCAGAGCCGCCGGCTACCCCGGGAGGCCCCTGAAAGGGGCAATGGCAGCAGCAGCAGAGGCAGTAGTGAGGAAGGGCCCGCTGGACTGCCTGGTTCCTGGGCCTTCCCACCAACCGTTCCTCGAAGCCTGGGCCTATTGCCTGCCTTGCGCCTCGAGACTGCAGATCCTGGTGGTGGTGGCCCCTGGGGACCTGATCAGGAGGCCCCTGACCCTGACAGCCTGTCTCCTAGCCCCCAGGGCAGGCAGGGGCTAGAGGAAGGAGGCCTGGGGCCCTGAAGCCAGAGTAGGCAGATGGGCCCAGGTGGCCCCACTCTGCCTCAGCCTTCCATAACCCACCTGCCTCTCTCCTGCTGCCACTCCGGCTGTATCCATACCTGCCACTCTGTCCTGGCCAGGTGTGGCCAGTTGGAGTCCCCCCCAAAACTGTCTTGGCACCTCAACTGTGACAATCAACAAAGCCCCGCCTGGGCCCCCACCTGGGATGGTGGGGGAAATCCGGCAGATGTCCCCATCTTGGAGGTCATCCATCAGGAATTAAATTCTCCAGCTTCACTCCTGGCTCCTTCCTAACTTGTTAGCAGTGCAGACCTGAAGGTGGTCAGTCGCAAGCAGGGGCTAAAGAGGCTTGGGAATGACAGAACCGGTATTTACCAGGCACCAGTTAGACACAGGATGCATCCATCTCTAGTCTGTACTACAACCCTGTGGGCTCAGTGCCATTCTTAGAAACATTTCACAAATGAGCAAACTGAGACCTCCAAGAGGTTATGTCAGCCTCTTAAGATCAGACAGTTTGGCTGTGCACTGAAGGGAGGAAGTATTTACTCAGTGTTAAGCAATATATTAGTATTAGTATATTAGTTCACTTAATCTTGAACAACACTATGAGGTAGCTCTTGTTTACAACCCCCTTTTTCAGAAGAGGGAACCAAGGCTCAGAGTAGGGAGGGGGAGGTCCCATACCCAAGGGCATGGAGGAGATTTGAATTTAGGTTTAGGACAGAAAGAATGATCCAGGTCTGGCTAGGAAAGATGCAGCAACTCTTAAAAGAAAGGGCTTCCCTGGGAGAAGTGGAGTTGGAAAGGCCTTTCCAGCACCCCCATCCTGGATTCGGATGTAAGCATTTCTGTGATATCCCTAATTTCCCACCTGCTGCTCCAAGCCTCATAGCCAGGTGCTGGGGCTCCCCTACGCAGGTTCTCCAGGTATTCACTAATGTTGCAATGTGGACATACGTGTACCTTTTCCTGGAACCCACTGGTGCTGCTGCAGTAAGTTACTCTCTCCCCATCTCTGTCTGTACATAAAGTTCCCAGGCAAGGCCCAAGCTCATCAGAGTGAAACTTTTGAACCTCACATCCAGGAAAAGAGGGGTTGTGTCACCAGCTCAAGGTCATCCGGCACAGCAGGAAATGTGGTCCAGAATTTGGGCCTTGTAGTCCCCCCATCCCCACCCCATGCAGCCTCCTGGTTGTCCTTAATAGCCTCTGCCATGCTGCAGTCTAACCTATGGAGAGGAAGCCAAGATTCCCAGGGCCTAGCATAGCCAGGGACAAGGTGCAGGCTGGTACCCAGGAAAGCTGGAACTGAGGTCACTAATTCTAGAACTTCAGTTGCCCTTTGGGTCTTCAGGCTGCCTGGGTTAGCTGCAGGCACTGGTTATAGAATGACACGGGGGTGATGGGGGCCTGCAAAAGCTGTGTTTGCCCCTTATTGGTGCCTTTATCCTGGACTTGGAGTTGTCTCTGCTGCAGCTGCAACAAGTGCCGAGCTGACATCTTGATGGCTCTGGGTTCTCTGGAGCAGCTGTTGGATCAGAAAAGGGGGCAGGTGGTCAGGGCTGCCTCTCCCCTGCTATACAGACAGGAAAATGGAGGCCTAGAGAAGACCAGGGTCAACGTCACTAGCAAGGCAGAGAGGGTGGGCTTACATCCAGAAGGAGGAAGAATAAACCTAGGCTGGTACCCAGAGGCCTGCGTTCTTCTACCACCTGGCTGTATCTCACTTTGAACCTCAGTTTCTTCCTCATTTGTAAAATGGGAGTTATAAGGAACTGGTTTTGAGAATCACAATCCAAATAAGATTGTGGTTTAAGTATAAATATTAAGAGCCAGGAGTGGTGGTGTGCACCTGTCATCCCAGCACTTGGGAGGCTGAAGCGGGAGGATGACCGTGAGTTCAAGGCCAACCTGTGCTACATCAAGAGTTCGGGGCCAACCTGAACTGCCTAACAAGACCCTGTCTCAGAAAACCAAAATAAGAGAATAAGCATTAGGGCCGGAGATGTAGCTCAGTGTTAGAGCACTTGCCTAGCATGCCCAAGGCCCTGGGTTCATTCCCCAGTACCACACACACAAAGAAAGCGTTAAGTGTGCAAGCTGTTTCCTTTGCTCTTACAACCATTTTACAGATAAGGAAACGTAGGCCTGAATCAATTTGTCAAGGACACACTTAAGTGATGGCACTAAGATCCACACAGGCCAACTGCAGAGCTGGACTCGGCACCATGAGTTAGGGGAGGATGACGGTGGAGTTCCCTGGCCTGTTCCCCTCGGCCTAGGCACACAGTCGGGCTCTAAACCCAGTTCACGGAAGAAGCCCTCCATCCCTCCTGGCTCTGCCGCTGCTTACCCTTTATCCTCAACACAGTTCGGTGGAGAGGCCAGCTTGAAGCAGGTGGTGCCCAGCAGCTCCCAAAGCATGTTGGCACCTCTAGGTGGTCTGTGGAGCTTCAGGGCGCGTGCCAGACTGCAGGTAAAGGCAGGCTTAGGCTGGGACAGACTCACCAGCCAGGAGCCCCTTCCCAGTGCCTGGCAGCAGGCAACCCACCCCTAAGGGTCTCAGCAGGCCTCACCGGCGCGTGCAGTTGCAGTGGAAGAGGGGCTCACTGGCACCGTTGAACAGTTGGAACTTGGTTTCCTGGGACATGATCTGGTGTTCACACTGGTCTAGATGGCGGAAACTGTGGCAGGCCCAGTGGGTACCTGAGGACATGTGTGGTGGTGAAGAGAATCCAGTCCACTAGGAGGCCTCACTAGTGCCGGCCGCCACCCAGGAAAAGCACTAGCACATGCTCAGTCACACAAACACTGTCTCTGTCTCTCTGCTGCACTCATACACACAGCAGTCTCCCACAGGGGGAACACAGAGTGCTGGGTCCACGATTACTAAGCTGAGTCTGGGAGGGAAAAGGGAGAGGATGGTGCTCTAGGCAGACAGAACACGTGCAAAGGCCCTGAGGTGAAAAAGGCAAGTTGCCCCCTGCCCCAGGGCTGGGGATAAAGGGTCTTGTGCATTGTAGACAATGCACTGTACTGCTGAGCTCTATCTCCAGGCCTTGCAGGAACCAAATGAAGTTTGTGAAACTGGAGTTTCGACTAGAAGATAGAGTTTACAGAGGCTGAGGGCCTCTGGATGCTGGGACTTTGTCAGCCGAGATTAAAAGGATCCATCATGGCAGTGAGGAAGGCCTCAGTGGGGAGTTACGTGGTCCAAATTGTCCAATTTTTGGACCATGAAAATTCTTGCTGCAGTATGAGCTGAGGATGTAGCTCTGGGTGGGATACTCTGGGAAGTGTTTAGAGCAGGAAAGAGACAACACATGTCCCCCCCTCCAGCCCTACCCCATGCACACAGAAGCAGGGATACCCCCTCATATCAGGAACTCCCAAGATTAGATTCAGAACTTACCCTGAGGTTTTGGGCTACCCTGTAGACCATGGAGGGCTGGATGAAGGACCACCAGCTGGGCAGTAGGAGTAACATCAGGTATGGAGGAGGCCACAGAGGCCTGGAAGACTGTGGTATTGGCTGTGCTGGGGTGCCTAGACTCTTTCTGCTGTGTCCGCCTCTTCTGAGAGTGCTGTAGCCATTGTGCTTTGGTGAGGGCTGGGCTCTGGGGACTGGGAGGCAGGGAGGTGGCCGGGGAGTTCCAAGAAGCATTGTAATAGGTCCTGGGCTGGAGGTGGGCAAGGGCCACTGAACCATACATTTTACACCTGGAAGGTAGCAGTTGGTGGCAATTGGTAACTCTGAATCTCTGCTCACAGAACCCCTCAGGGTCCTCTCTACAGGGACCAAGTGTCTGCCAGTCCCATCTCCCACCCTCCTTGGTGTTGAGAGGTACCCGAGAAGGGCCTGAACCCTAAGCCCTGTCCTAAGGAAAAGATAAGACCAACAAGGCATTATTCCCTGGAGGACAGACAGACACCCCTCCCTCACCAGGCTGAGAACACAGGTTACCCCACTGGCTGGGAAAGGACTCAAGGGGGGCAGGCACATACCCGCCCCACCAGTGCCACTCCACACACGCCTCCTGCTCTTTCAGCACAAAGCAGGGAATCTCCAACACATTGAAGAAGGTCACACCCACGATGTCCGAGATGGAGTCGTGCTGCTTCCTCAGGCATTGCTGGAACCTGCCCCAGAGCTGGTATTCAGGTCCCTGAACCACAGACAGCCTCCTAGCTCCTCCCATGGCCAACACTACCACTACTAACCAGATGGTTTGGGGCCCAAGAATTCTTTCTCTGGTGTCTCAGTTTTCCTACCTGCACTATGGGATCTAGGCTGGAGGATCTTTAGGATTCCCTAGAATCCTAGTGTCTACACTGAGGAACTGGGTAACTCTGCCTTGTCCGTGGGCCCCAGGCCCTCCCTGCCTGCTGCCAACCTGGCATCACAGTCGCAATGGGAGATGGTGTGGAATCGAAAGTTTCGAATGCCATAATTGTACTGCAAAGGCGAGATGTTCTGCGGGCAGTGGTCGTGTTCTCGGCAGCACAGATCCGGGCCCTGGAAGATCCCTGTGTGGAAGGAAGGGGGCAGCAGCTCAGCAGGGGCCCAGACACCATTCACTAGCTATGCCTATCTGCTATGGAGAAGGCAGAGTCCTGGTTCTTATGACAGTCCTGACATAAACCCGCTGGTGACCTCAGGCCAATCACTCTCCCTCTGTGAAACTCTTACAATTTCAAAGCTTTCAGAGCACACTCAGACTTCAAGAGCCTTTTGGGCAATTCCCAGTGCTGGGCAGTCCACCCCTGATCATGAGGAAGATCTTCCTTGAGGGAGCTGGCATCTTCCTCTAGAGTCCCGACTCACACCCTGTATAAAACTGTAAAGTGATAAATGTGTAATGGAATGGCAAACAGGCAGAGTGCAGCATTTCTTACTGACACAACAAGGCATTGCCAGGATGCTAAATTGCCCCACTTAGGTGCCAAATCCTAACCCTCCACACAGATGTAAACAGCATTCCATCATGATCCAAGAAGTAGTGTCCTTTGCTGGGCATACCCCAAAGACCTAGTACTTCCCACACCCAAGCTCATAGCAGCCCTGCAAGGGAGGTGTTGCCTTAGTTTTGCAGGTGGGGAAAAGGGTTCAGTGAGGGGAAATGATTAGCTCAGCTTGGATGTGATGATTTAGGATTTAAACCCAGATCTTCAGGTTTCAGCACCTGTCCTATTAAAAACTCCTTGGGTAGTGACTTTTTGACTCAGCAAACCCTGGATCCACCCCAGCCTGCCTCTTCCCTCAGATGGTGATTAATAGGGACTCCCAGATTTGTGTAAAACTGTCCCCATCCATGACCTCATTTAAGTGTCCCATAATGAGATTCATGGTCATCCTCATTTTGTAGATAAGGTAGCTGAGTTCTGAATGGTGAAGTCATTCCCCTAAAGACACAGCCTGAGAGAGTGGGGGCCAGGGGCTGAAGCCTGTGCCTTCTCAACCAGATACCCAGCCACACCCCATGGCTCACCCAGCTCTGACGAGTTCCCAGCGGAGTCCCCAACTCCACACCACAGTGTGCCCGGCATGGTCCATCCTCTCTTCATTCGCAGGTTCCTTCCGCCTGGTGCTCCACTCTGTTCTGCTGCTCGCTTCACCCTGGCCCCTGCGGGCCCCCGGCAGGTCTCCCACTGACTCTGAAGGGTGGCCAGTGCTCTCTGTAGCTCGGGTCCTGGTGTGTGGATAAAAAAGCCCCAAGTGGGCTCATGAGCACAGAGGGCACTGAAGACTTCAATGAGCTCCGGCTCATCCTGCCAGCTGCATACCTGCAGCCTCCCATGCGCATCCCAATGGGCAAGGAACAGAGCCAGCCCCTGAGCATCCTTGCCCAGAAAGCTCAGGGACCCCAGAGGGCTGCCAGGGATGTGCCTGGTCAAGTGGCAGGAGGTGCTGTGCCAGTGGCGGGCAGGGTAGCCCCCTGGAATCACTCCCAGGAAGCCCAGCACCCCCAACAGTACTGCCAGAACCCCCATTTTGCCTGAGCCTAGCCTGGTCAGACCAAACACCCTGATGCCTGTCCCTGGCAGCCCACGAGGCAGCATCTAGCAGCCGGAAGCAATACCCAGCAGGGCTCCAGTGGCTGGTGTGGCGGGGCCAATGAATGGAGCTGCAGGAGGAGGAGGAAAGAGTATGGGGTGATCTTGGGCTTGTAACCAAATCCACCAGCCATGCAGGCTGCTGATTGGCTGAGGAGTGCACTTGCAGGGCCCACGCCTCCACTCACTCTGCCCTTCTCATCGCCATCCAGTCACCTGCTGCCAGCCCTGCCTGGAAGGGGATTGTGGAAGCCAAAGCCTTGGACCACGAGAGTAGGTGCCAAGCAGGGTGCTGCGTCTCCTTGGGGAAGAAAGAGGGTTCAGGGGCTTGGAGGAGGCCCCCAAAACCTGTCCTTTTTCCTCCTGCCCCAGGGGTAGTTGCCACACCCACTTCCATCAGTTGGCAAGCAGCCATGGACCTGGGCCAGAGCTGGGTGAAGGGGGTGAGGGTAGGGCTGGGGCTCTGGGCTGCCACCCTGGGAGTTCCCAAGGGTTCTGGGAAAGGAAGTGCTTAGCCCCAGGCCCTGGTGCTCCTTCCTAATTCTGGTTCTTAGAAAGGCTCCTGGCATAACCTGGAGACAGTGGTCCAGGCCTCCCCACTTTCTGGTTTAGCAGCAGCCTTCCTGATCTAATGGATGGGGTAACACAAGCAGGAACACCCCTTAAAAACAACATAGAGCAGGGTTGATGCTCTGGATTTGGAGAACAGTGGTCCCCACAGGAGCAGAGAGTGGACCAGGGGCCCAGGTCTACGCTCACCTCTATTTCTGGACTACGGTTGCCTGGGGGACCCAGCAGGTATCACATGCCCCCTCAAGAGGCAGGGGTCTCTCCATTAACACCCAGAATTTGTTCCTGCATCCCCAAGCTGATTCACCTTCCAGCCATCTAATAAAGATGAGTATTTTCACCATAGTGCAAGTGAAGAAGCTCCGTAAGGGTGAGAAAACCTCAAATGACAGTTGGACCCCAACTGGGGAGGCGTTAGAGCTTAGGAGTGTAGCTTTTGGGGAGCTCAGCTGGAAATCAGGACTGGCCAGGACAGTGATCTGTCTGTCTGTCTATCTGCCTGTCAGCTTACCACTTCCCCAGCTTCCCCTCCATCGCCATCCAGCTGTCTCAGGAGGAAGAGCCCAGGGAGGCAGAGTCGGGGGCAGAGCTGTGGAGTGGGAATTTGGTGTACAGTGGAGGGGGGACGGAGATTGCAGAGGAGTGGGAAGGCCCGTTTCTGAGGCTTCAGATCCAGCCTGGGCCTGTGGTCCAAGGGTCATGACCGGTTACAAAGAAGACAAAGGAAAAAGGACAGGTGTAGCCCCGGACCTAAACTCCAGAGACTGGGAAAGAGGGTGTGGAAGAGAGCAAAGAGTGACAGGAATGGGCTGGAGACAGGGGCTCCCAGGGACAAGGACATACCTACACCGAGCTGAGACCCCCCGGAAGAATTCTGACATTTGAAATAAACCCCACTGTGGTATTCCTCCTTTTGTAGGATCTGCCACCCACCTCTGCACCCCTTTTTCACATTTCAGACTCCTTTCCTTCCCATCACCTGGGGAGGCTGGGGCATATAACAGGCACTCAGTCTTGAAGGTCAGAGAGACTCGGTTTTCATGCCGGCATTGCGTAACCTTAGGAACCTTCTCTAAGCCTTAGTTTTCTCTTCTGTATGATGAACATAATTTTAGTAGTCATCTCACACGATGTTGGGTAAGACTCTTAGCACAGCGCCTGATAACAGAAACACTGTCACTAAAGCCTCAGGATACCTCGGGGAAGGAAGCAGTTTTCTCAAGAGAAAGCAAGTCTCAAAGTTTTTGGGCCACAGCATCTGTGACATCTCTCAGCTCTGTCTGGATGGGGACTCTGGGACGAGGCGCTAGGCTACTGCCTGGCTGTGTAGCTCCGGGCTTGTTCCTGCCTCTGTCTGAGCCTCAGCTTCCCCCCTATTCAGTAACAGTTACAGTGGAGTTGAACTCTGAGGTCTCTTTCCATTCGGGCCCCAAAGGGAGGCAGGCTGGAGCTTGTTCAGGCCTTCAGGGAGGGTGTCACTGGGTGTTCACATTCCACCCAAGTAGTCAGTCAGCTTACAGGACAGGCTCTGTTCCCAGCCTACCTCCTACCACAGCACCCCTCAGAGGCCTCTGAGGGAGGAGGACAGAGGGGCCCAAACCAGCAGGACAGGCCAGTACAGGCTGGACAGAAAGGTGGCCTAGGTTGTTCTGAGTCCCCACCCATCTGGGGTAGGACCAGAGACATGGTGGGTGCCAATAGGGAGTAAGGAGTAGGGGATCTGTGGGAGAGTACCTTCCCTCTTTTGCTCCCTAGCTCTCTATCAGTCTCCTTCACTCTTTGTTTTAGTTTAGCTTCTCTTTGGTCTCCTCCATCTGGCTGTGATTCTCATTATTTCTGTTTCCTCTTCTTTCCCTCTCTTTATCATTCTGTTTCTCTGACTCTACCTCTCCATTTCTTTCCTTTTCTCTTTCCTTCTTCGGTGCCTCACAATTTTTCACCTCCCTCTCTCTCTCTCCCCCCCCCCTCCATCTTCTTTTTCTCATTCCCTTCTCTCTCCTTTTTCTCCTCTGTTCTTTGCTTCTTTCTGTTTGTGTATTTGTATCCCTCTCCCTCTCTCCTATTGTGTTTCTACTTTCCTTCTCTTCTCATTCTTCTCTTTCCCTTTTCTTTTTTAATAGATTTTTATTAAAATTTATCCAAAATTACACAAACTTACAGACCATTACACAAGCTTACAGACCTGAATACATTGTGCCTTTTGCTTATGACAACAAGCAATGTAAACAACCACATAGATGTAGTATTAAGTCGCAACTACATAAAGTTACTGTAGTATCTAGTGTACATGTTCCTGTTTTAAGTTTGGGTTATTAGGTTCTTGTTTTTAAGATATCATTATTCCTCCAGATTCCCATTCTCCTCCCCCTTTGCCCTCTTCTTGTTCCCTTGGGCCCTTTGCCTGTTAGCTCATTAAACAAAATGCGGTATCTATACATAATAGAATATTATTCAGCTATAAAGAATGACAAACTAGAGTCATTTATAGGAAAATGGATGGACCTGGAAAATGTAATGTGGAGTGAAATAAACCAGACTCACAAGCTTGAATACCGTGTGGTATCCCTCATTTGAGTGAGGTGAAATACAAACAAAAGAAAAGGGTAAATAATGGATACAAAAAGGCAAAGAGTCTGATATAAGCTAATAGGCAAAGGGTCTTTCCCTTTTCTTTATCTGCTCTCCACCTTTACATTGTGACCGTAGGCCTAGGACCACAGACAGCCTTCAGCATGCCCCACCCGCCATTTACATTTCTCCAACCCTGACCTCCTGTAAGGCTCACAACACTTGCCACTCCCTGGGGAGTCAGGTTGGGTGGGGCATCCATAGCCAAGATGGATGGAGGGACACTCAAGAAGAGGGGTGTCTTGCTAGGAGTCACCCAGCAAATCGAGAGAGAAATGAGGTCCAATTTCCCCTGGCATGCGCGTATACTTCCTCAAGGCCTTGCAGATGTGTGGCTTCCCCCAGCCTCCCCATTTCAGGGCCTTCCTTTCCACCAGCTTGAAGCGGACCCTCCCTGTGGCCTTTGGAGCTGGCACTCCCAGCTTTACCCGGAAGACTCTCCAAACTGGGAGAATGGGGTGGGCAGTGCCTAGCTCCAGAGCATGCTGTGTTCATTCAAAAACAAATAGTTACTGAGTTTACTAGGTGCCAGGCACAGGGTGAGACATAGGAGAGATCGTGCTCTTGAGAGGGGGGGAAGGGAACAGAGCATACTAGCTGGTGGAGTGCAGCAGTGAGGAAATTCATCCTCTGGGAGAATAGGGTCTTGGCAGCCTGGGAGAGCTACGGGGGGCTAGTGTCGGTTGGGTCCTCCAGGAAGCCAATGCCAAAACAGAGTTAGAAGTTCAAGAGATTTATTGGGGGAAGGCCTGTGAAAAATAAAAGGAGAGGAAACAGGACTGGGTAGGGAAGGCTTTCAGACCATGTTTCAGTGCCGACATTTATGGGAAAAGAGGGAAGAGAAGGAGGTTGGGTAAGAAGAGTCTCATGTTGCAGTGCCACTCTGAAAAAGTGTCAGCCGGCCAACGGGGAGCTTCAGTGCAGATTTCCCATAGAGGAGTTCCAGCTGGGGAAGCCAGCCAGGCCCTAGTGACCCAGCTGTGCTCCGTCATTGGCTGGAGGCTTCCGGAAAAGGCGGCGGTCTCTGCTCCACTGTGCTGCAGATCCTGAAGGGGCTGCCCCTGGAGGCCGTCAGCCAACTGCTTCCTCGCAGCTAACAGCTATGCATCTGGACCCTCAGCCATCCATTTGGCGGGGGCTAAACTAGAGAAGGAAAACCAATGAGAGGGACAGAGGAAGCCCACAAGGCAGTCTTCTTCCTGGAGACCAAGCTATGGAGCAGGAATCTGTGGGCTCAGGACCATGCCTATAATATTCCCAGGTATGCTAAAATGGGGTCATAACTCTGTGGTAGAGTACTTGCCTAGTAGGCACCAAAAACTCAGCCCCTGGCACACCTGATCTCAAGCTCAGTGCTAGGTCTAAGGAAATAAAGAATGAGAACAATCTAGGCAGAGTGGTGCAAGACTATGTCCCCAGCTACTCTGGAGGCTGAGGCAAACTGGGCGTGGTGCTCTATGCCTGTAATCCCAGCTCTATGGGAGGCTGAGCAAGAGGATTGCAAGAACAAGGCCAGCCAGTGCAACATAATAAGAACCTCATCTGAAAAATAATAATAATGAGACCCAACTAAACCTCTCAGTACATGGACAGAAACACATTAGATTCAGCTCAACATCTTTTAAAATAGAATAGAAGAAAGAGGGAGTCAGAGAGATTACAGAAACTATTTGACCTCATTGAGAACCTTAGAAGCCACAGTGGTTTAAAAATATGTGCACAAATTCTTTGATACTCCTCCCTTCAAATGGAGGAGACTAAAACCCCTCCCTTGAGTAGAAGCTATACTTAGTGGTAACTTGCTTCTAACAAATAAAACACAGTGGAAATGACATACCTTGTTCTGCTGGGTGGGGATTCCTGGAGATTGAACCCAGAACATTTGCACTGAGATACTTCCCCAGCCCTTTATTATTACTATTTTTTTAAATTTTGGGACATGGTCTCACTAAGTCACTAAATCATCCAGATTGGGCTGAACTTTCCATCCTCCTGCCTGTGCCTCCCAGAGTGCTGGGATTACAGGTATGTGCCACAGTGCCCAGCTCAACTTCTGAAACTAAATCCTAAAAAGGAGCTGTGCCCTACTTCTTGCTTTCACCTGGATTACTCACCCCGGAGAAGCCAGCTGCCATTCCTCAAGTAGCCCTATGAAGAGGTCCGTGTAAGGAGGGAGGAACTGGAGTTTCCTGTAAACAGTTTTGTGAGTGATCCGCTTGGAAGCAGGGCTTTAAACCCCAGTCGAGCTTTCAGATGAGTACAGACCCATATGATTTTCTTTTTCTTTTCTTTCTTTTTTTTGGGGAGGTGGGTGCTGGAGACCCATCTGATTTTCTTGTGCGTGTGTGTGTGTGCATGTGTGTGTGTGACAGCCTTTTGGAAATATAATTTATGGACCAGACATTTCACCCATTTAAAGTACACAATTTCCATAGTTGTATAACCGTAATCACTAGTTCCAGAACGTTTTCAACATTCCTAAAAGAAATCCTATACCAAGCAAGAGTCTTTCTGCCTCCCTCTAGCCCCAGTAACACCAAACTACTTTATGTCTCTATAGAATTACCTATGCTGTACATTTTATGTGCAGTCACACATCATTTAACAACTGTTCTGATAAATGTATCAGTAGCTGATTTTGTCATTGTACAAACATCATAGACTGTACTTACATAAATCTAATGGTATAGGTCACTCACTTCATGTGTCCTCTTCATGCAGTCCAGAGACACATTAAACATGAGATGTACGAGGCTCCTGTCCACATAAAAGGGCATAATGTTTTACAGTAAACTTTTCTTTTGTAAGTAAAAGTAGTGCACTCTAAAGTAATGATAGAATATACTGTACCAAATATATAATCTAGTAACAATTATTATCAAGTATTACCTATTGTACATAATTGTATTTTTTTGGGGGGGGTGCTGGGATCGAACTCAGGGCCTTGTGCTTGGTAGGCAAGCACTAAACACTGAGCTAAATCCCCAGCCCCTATTTTCAATTAATTAATTTTTGTAATACTGGGGATTGAACCCAGAAGTACTCCACCACTTCACTACATTCCCATCCCTCCTTTTTGGGGGGTTGCTGGGGATCGAACTCAGGGCCTTGCACTTGCTAGACAAGTGCTCTACCGCTGAGATAAATCCCCAACACCAACCTCTATTTATTTTTCCCACTAAGTTGCCCAGGCTGGCCTCAACTTGCGATCCTCCCAACTCAGCCTCTAAGTAGCTGGAATCACAGTTGTGTGCCACCACACCCAGCAATATTTTTATATGATTGGCAGTGCAGTTTGTTCAGCCCAGCATCACCACAAATACTTGAGTAACACATTACTTACAATTACAGTGGGTGTGATATCACAAGGCAGTAGGAATTTTCTAGCTCCATTCTAATCTTATGGGACCACTGTCACATGGGCAGTTCATGGTTTATTGTTATATGGCATATGGCTATATAGGAGAATACATATTTCTATCCAATGGGAAGAGAGGGAAGGGAAGAAGGTTGGGTAAGAAGAGTCTCATGTTGCAGTGCCACTCTGAAAAAGTGTCAGCCAGCCCACGGGGAGCTTCAGTGCAGATTTCCCATAGAGGAGTTCCAGCTGGGGAAGCCAGCCAGGCCCTAGTGACCCAGTTATGCTCCGTCATTGGCTGGAGGCTTCCGGAAAAGGCGGCGGTCTCTGCTGCACTGTGCTGCAGATCCTGAAGGGGCTGCCCCTGGAGGCTGTCAGCCAACTGCTTTCTCGCAGCTAACAGCTATGCATCTGGACTCTCAGCCATCATTTGGAAGGAGCCAGACCAGAAAAGCAAAACCATGGTCCTTTGTGATTGGCTTCTTTCAGTTAGCATAACATTTCTGTGGGTCGTTCACATTGTTGTATGTAAAGGTACCTCATTCTGTTTCATGACTAAATAATATTCCATTATATGCCTAACCCATGTTTTTTCCAATCCATTCATCAGCTGGTAGAATATTTGAGTTGTTTCTATTTTTCTACTATTATGAATGATGCTTCTATGAACTTTCATGTACAAGTTTTTGTGTGGATATATATTATTTCTCTTGGGTATATACCTAGGAGTGACAGTGCTGAGTCACATGGTAATTCTATAATTAACATTTTTAGGAACTGCCAGATTGGTTTTCAAGTGGCTGCACCATTTTACAATATGAGAGTTCTCATTTCTCTATATCTTCGCCAATATTAGTTGTTGTCTGCTTTATAACCATCTTCTTGTGAAGTGGTGTCTCTTTAGAGTTTTTACTTACATTTTCCCGATGGCTAATAATGTTGAACATCTTTCATGTGCTTATGGGCCATTTGTATTTCTTCTCTGGAAAAATATGACTGGCATCATTACTGTAATCTCATGAACCTCGTGAACTCCTCAACTAAACTACTTTTGAATTCCTAACCTTCAGAAACTGTAAAATAATTTTTTGAGGGGCTAGGGATAGGACTCAGGGCCTTGCACATACTAGCGAAATGCTTTACCACTGAGCTATATCCTGCAGCCTTATATTTGTTGTTTAAAACACAGATGTTGGGATTTTACACAACAATAGACAACTAACATAAAAATATTCCATTAAAATAAGCAACACATCAGCCAGGTATGGCATAATCCCACCACTGAGAAAGGTGAAGCTGGGAGAGTTACAAGTCCTGCTGGGAACTTAGTGATATCTTGTCTCCAAATAAAACAATAAAAAGGGCCGAAGGTGTAGCTCAGTGCTAGAGCACCTCTGGGTCCAATCCCCAATACTGCTAAAATAAAATAAAATAAAATGGGACACATCACAGGTACCTACAATTAATGCTACTGAAAGTCCCAGGCAATGCAATAATACATGAAAAAGAAATTGTCAACGTTGGAAAGGAAGAAACAAAACTGTCATTATTTTTACATTAATTTCAACGTAGAAACTCCAACATCTAGAAAGTAAGGACAGAAGTATGATAGGATGAAATAAGCCAAGGTCGGACCTGAATTTGAGTCCCAGCTTTTCCCTTACTTTCTGGGTGATCTTGAGCACACACTTTTGCCTTTTGGGGCCTCGTTGATAAGGTGGAAATAACAATAGTACTATGCCATGAGGATTAATGTCAGTGTACACAAAGTGCTTCAATGACAGACACAGTAGCTTTTAACAAATGGACTCTTCATTTAAGTAGAGGACCTAGCAGCAGGAGCCAGAGAAGATGACAGTGTTATCGATTTAATACCCAGGTCCCCAGGCTACAGACTATGGGCTCCTTCCATTTCCCCAGAAGACTCCAGCCTGCTAGTAGGGTCCTAAGAAGATCTGGAAGATCCTTACCCATATCTGGGCTCAACTTCCAGTGCCATTTCCCATCACTGGATAGTCTTAAGCAAGTCACTTCCTTTGACTGAATCCCCATGATGTATTCTACTGATTGGGTGTTTATGCCTACCTTTCTGTGTTAGTCGGCTTTCAATCCCTGGGACAAATACCTGAGATAAACAACTTAAAAAGAGGAAAGGTCTGATAGGAGAGGTTTCAGTCCATCATGCCCTGGTCCCCCGACTTCGGGTCCGCGATGGCACAGTACATCATTGCACCAGCATATAGCAGTGGAAGGCTATTTACCTCATGGTATCCAGGAAGCAAAAATAGAAGTGTCCCAGATACCAATATCCTCTTCAAGGACACATCCCCCAAGGAACAAACTACTTCCACTAGGCCCTGCCTCCTAAAGGCTTCACCATTTCCCAGTAGTACCACAGGCTGGAAACCAAGCTTTTAACACATGGCCTTGGAAAAAAACTTTAGAATCTAAATCATAACACTTTCCTACTTCCCAAGGTTGTGGTGAAGGTCAGAGGAGGGGGAAAACTTCACAGTAAGACAAGAGCTATAAGGAAACCCAATAGGAGCAAGGGCCAGCATGGACCCTGAAAATTCTATCTGGAGCCACAAAGGGCCTTGGCATATGGGACAGAATGTTACTAAGTGCAAGAGTCACACCCCCTCTGTTCAGATGGCATCTGACTCTTACAGTCCCACTGTGTTCCAGTGGTAAGGTTGCCAGATAAAACTAGAGATGCCTCATTAAATTTGAGTTGCAGAAAAGATTGTATAATCTTAATATAATTGCATTCTCCAAAAATTGCTATTTTTTGTCCTTGTTTGAAATTCTTTTATGTTTTTGCTCTTGTTGTTTGGTTTTGGTTTTTTGTCTGTAACCCAAGACAGGGTCTCACTACATGTTTCAGGCTGGCCTTGATCTCATGGTGATCCTCTTGCTTCTGCCTCCAGAGTGCTGCGAAGTGATCCCAGTAGGCATCCATCACCATGCCTGGCTTATTTTATTATTTTTGAAATTTAAAAAATTTTTATTAGTACATGTTTGCAGTACGTAATGATTACATTCATCATGAGAAGTTAGTACATGTACACGGTATAACTTAATTCTTTTTACTTCTCATTCCTTTCCCTCCTCCTTCCCTCCATCTCTTGTCCCCTCCCCATTTGCAAAAGATCTCTCTCCCTAAAGTTAAGCTCTCATGTCTGATTTATTTCACTTAACATTATGGTCTTGCCAGGCACATTGGTGCACACCTATTGTCCCAGCACTCATGATCTGTCTCAAAAAAAAAAAAAAAACCCACAGAAAAACATTATGGTCTCAAGTTGCATCTATTTTCCTAAGAATTACTCAAATCGTCCATCTTTTTCATTATATACAGGGTTCCTGGACTGAGGTTTAAACCTGGACTGTTTGTGTTGATCTAACTCGGGACCTGTGCTCATATTCCCTCCCTCTCTTGTGGCTGGCCTGGCCCCTTGGGACCCCGAGAGGCCCTGGAGGTCCAACTCACCCAAAACAGTGTGGAGTCTGGATGGGTAGAGAGCATAAAAGGAAGAGCAAGCAGCTCAGAGGGAGGTCTGACAAATTCTGTCTACAGAATTTGGCTCCTAGTAGACTAAATAATTACTCTCCCGTTTTGACAGCCAAGGACTCAATTTCTCAAACATGCGAAGGAAAAGGAGAACTAAGAGGAACTAAGACCAGTCTCTGAGTCTCCTGGCACCCAAAGCTGTCCTTGGGGAGACTCTGCGGTTGGGACAAGAGGGCTTGGAAACCAGCGCTCTCATGCCTACACCAGGGAGATGGAAACCAGACTGTCCGTGGAAAGAAAGCAGGGGTGGTCCCTACGGCAAGCCCTGGAGTTTGTTGCAGCCTCTGCTGCCACCCAGTGGATAGCTAAGGCCAATTTTGAAAAACTGAATGAGACTTGTGCCTGTCTAGCCCTCCTTGTCTGGACTTTCTTCTTCCTCTTCCCCGTCTTCTCCTTCTTTTCTTTCCGTGCTAGGGATTGAACCCAGGATTGCCTCACACATGGTAGGCAAGCACTCCACCACTGAGCTGCATCCTCAGCCCTTTTCTTTCTGAAACAAGTTCTCACTAAATTGCCCAGGCTGGCCTCAAATTTACAATCCTCCTGCCTCAGCCTCCCTAGTAGCTGAGACTACAAAAGTGCACCAGCACAGCTGGCATTTGACTTGTTATATAAACTAGCACTTTCCTTCTCTGGATCTCAGTTTTATCTCTTATTTCCCAAACAACAGAACACCTGATCTTTCTAAAAACAAACCTGGCCAGGTTATTCCTGTGACTATATCTGTCCCCTGTCCCTTCTGGCCTTCAGGCTGGAGCCTGCCAGATTCTGCAAGATCAAACTAAGTTGACTTCACTCACTCCCTATTTTTTTGCCACAACCACAGGTACAATAGCTACCTCAATTTGTATTTATATCCTCAATTACCAGGCTCTCTCAGGACCTTTTCACATGATATTTTCTTTCCTAAAATATTTGTCTTAGTTAGATTTTCAGAGCCAATGGTCATAAGAGAGCAGATTTAATAGGGGACATTTACAATATTCACCCAGAAGCCAAATGCAGAAGGTGCTGAACGTCCATCTAGGCACTGGAGACCCAAAAGATCCAATTGAGGGCTGGGAGCCCACAGCACTGTCCATGTACGTCTGTGTCTGCACCTGATGGCTGGAGCCAGGAAACAATGCTCACAGCAGAGATGACAACCAGAGCTCCTCCAAAGCAACAGCAGCCATCCTCGACGACAGCAAGGCCCCGAGCTCCTTCCTTGACAAGGACAGCCGAGCCCCCTCCAGAAGAACCAGCCGCAGCAGAGCTTCTCCTGGGAAACAGCCCACCAATACTACGGCTCCCGCTCTATCTTATGTTGCGTCAGCAACAACCCTCAGGTGGATCTCATACGCCCAGCAGCACATCAACTCAGTCCAGCTGGGCGTTCTGGCTCAAGTTGACCACATTAGATCTACCACAATATTCTTTTCCCTACCTTACCTGGCTTGTTCCTATTATCCTTGTGATGTTGGCTCAGCCATCTCTTCTAAGAAGCTCTACATCCCACCTTATACCCCTACACCAGAATGGGTGAACATACTTTAGGTATCCACTGAAGATTGACTGAGGTCTCAAGAGGGATTATGGGACTGGGGTGTAGCTCAGTGCCACAGCACTTGCCCAGCATGCATGAAGCCCTGGATCCATTCCCCAGCACGAAACACACACACACACGCACACACACACACACACACACACACACACAAAGAGGGGATATATGTTCTTAGAAAATGTGAAGGCCAGGAGGCTGAGGGGAGCTCTGTAAATAGCCATAGGCTCAGGATTCAAACTGACCTAATTTCCCATCCTACTCTACTATGGTTGGGTAGTGGTTCTGTCAGCCAATGACTTCACTCTTCCAAAGTCCAAATTGTTTGTTTGTTTGTGTTTGTTTTTTTGAGACAAGGTCTTGCTTTGTAGTTCAGACTGAATTTGAACTCACTATTAGCCCAGGCTGGCCTCAAACTTGTGGCAATCCTCCTTCCTCAGGCTTCCAGGTGCTGGGATTACAGGTGTGCACCACCACACCTGGCCAAACTCCTGTTTTAGGGATGAACAAATCATATATGATGTCTACACCAGCCCCGAACAATAGAACTTCAGCGGGAGCCACAAATGTAACCTCAAAATTTCTAGCTGTAGTATAAAAAGTAAAAGAAACAGGTAAAATACATTTTATTAATATATTTAGTGCAATCCAACATGTAAAATATTATTTCAACAAGTAATTAATTAATTTTTTTTTTTGCTGGGGATCAAACTCAGGTCCTTGCACTTGCTAGGCAAGCACTCTCACTGCTGAGCTAAATCCCCAACCCCTCAACAAGTAATTAATATTTTAAAATTACTAACAAGGTACTTTACAACCATTTTCATACTGTCTCCGAAATCCTGTGTTCAGCCAGATGCAATAACAAGCACCCTATAATTCCAACTGCTTGGGAGAATCATGAGTTCAAAGCCAACCTGGGCAACTGGATGGGACCCTATTTCAAAATAAAAAAGGGCCAGGACTGCAGCTCAGTGGTGGATTGCTCCGGGTTCAATCCCCACTATCAATCAATCAATCAATCCTGCCTTCACACTTACTGCACATTTCCATTTAGATTCCGCATTTCAATCACTCAAAGGCCACATGAATCTAAATGATACTGTATTGGACAGCACAGCTCTATATATTGACCTGTGTGATGGTTGTAGGGGTTTGTACTTATATAAAAATTTGCATAGCTGACCACTTCAGACTTTGCCCTTTTTGTATACAAATTATATCTAGTCTTGGAGGAAAAGAGTGGTTCCTGGATTTCTGGTCTGAACAAGAATGGACAAAGGGCGGAGCAATTTACAGATGGTGTGCAGGCTTAGGAAAGGCTCAGAGTTTGAGGGCCTTTGTCCCTTTAAATCTCCATTTCCCCCGGACCTTAGAAGAGTTTTTAGTCACCCATCCTAGAGTTGTGTAGATCTTGGCAGTCCCTGGTGGCCTCATGTTCATGCCTGGGCTTCACCCTAAAGGCCTGATAGGGCAATCACAATGTACCCACACCTCTCTGTTCCTGCTATTGAACATGTGGGCATTTCCACAGTTAACAAAAAACAAAAGTCAGCAAGTTAATTTTGAATTGCAGAAAAACAATGAGTAATTTTTTAGTGTGCGTCTGAGGTGACATTGGGACACTTGTATACTGAAAAACTTATTTGACATTTATGTGAAATTCAGATTTAACTGAGCCTCTTGTATTTTATCTGGTAATCCCACTTCTAGCTTGTCCTCCAAGATTCCCAGAGGGAGACACAGAAAAAAAGGAATCTGAGCTGTCCTGGGGCAAGGGGCTTGATGGCAAGGGTTCAACAGGCTTCATTCTGACCCTGGGACACACACACAGAATGAGAGGAGTTTGAGGCCCAGAGGTTAGGAGACATGTCTGAGGATTCAACCATTTTCCCCGGACCTGACCTCCTCTGAGGAAAGGCTGGGATTAAGGAGAATTGAGGGATGTTTTCTCTGCCTTATTCTCACTCCTCTCTGCACACATGGCCTCTCCTCTAACCATGAGGAGAGAATAACCTAGAGTGAGAATGGAGACCACCCAGGCCCAGGGAAGCATGTCCCCCCTACCACATGAAAAAACTGGAGGAGAAAGTGATACCACTTCCCCACCACTTCCCAGAGCTGAGTGATCCTTGGGTGCCAGGTTCCTGGATCCTGGAATCCTCTCTCCCTGCACTGAACAAATGAAAAACTGAGGCTCCGAGAAGCACGGGGACCTGTGAGTCCCAGAAGATTAAAGAGGCAGCAGGTCCCCTGGGTCACTTGCCTCTCCTCTCCTGTCAGGGGAACATTTGAGGCTTCAGGTTCTTCCTTCACTATAACTCTTCCTTCCATCTTCAGCCTTCCTGGACCTCTAATGCTTTACTTCAGTCCTTTGCTCCCCCGAGGCTCCTCAGTGTCCATCCTTTCCCTCTGTCCTCTCGAGAGGATCTGAATGCTTCTGCGTGGGCCCCCACCCTCCACTGCCCCAGCCCCTTTCTTTCCAGTCCCATCCCTCACTTCATTGATCTTATTCTGTACTGGGAGGGAACCAGCATTCCTTCCTGCCCTCCTCCTCTTCTTCTTCTTCCTCCTTCATCTCCGTCTCCTTTTCATCAGTTTTTTTGAGACAAGGTGCTCCTACGTAACCCAGGCTGGCCTCAAACTCATAATCCTCCTGCCTCAACCTCCCAAGTGCTGGGATTACAAGTGTGCTTCTCCATACCTGACTCAAAGCAGCAGTGTGACAAGAGCTGGTTTTGTGGGATGATTCCAATCTTGAAGACATTTTCACCAGGTGTGTGGGCTTGGGTGTGTTGCTTAAATTTGTTGCCAGGTATTGTAACGATCAGTCAGTCCTTTCCAGGTTCTTACTGTCCTATTCGAAGAACTGGGTAGAACAGTTGATGAACGAGAAAGTTTAATGTTTATTCAGTCAAAAGAAGAAAAAAGTGCAAAAGAAGTACTGAAGAAGAAACTGAAGCTGAGCATGATGGCGCACACTTGTAATCCCAGCACTTGGGAGGCTGAGGCAAGAAGATCACCGTGAGTTTGAGGCCAGCCTGGGCTACATAATGAGACCCTGTCTCAAAAAACAACAAAACAAAACAAAACAAAACAAACAAACAGCTGGGAATTTAGCTCAGTGGTTAGAGTGCTTGCTTTGCAAGCACAAGGCCCTGAGTTCGATCCCCAGCACAAAACAAACAAACAAACAAAAACCCCAAGTCTCTGTGTTTGACAGGTTAGGCCCAATTTCCCAGCCTCTTTGCCATGCCCTAATCAGCTTCATTTCCCTCTGAGAGACATAAGTGACCATAATTCTTTATGGGTTGCTGAGGGATGGAAGTCTCTGTCTTAGATAACTTGGGTGTGTTTAAAGCACTAGAAGGCACAACAACTATAATTTTGGCCTTTCTTTTTTTCCTCAGCCTTTCTCTTTTGATCTTCCTCTAGATACCAATTGTTGAACACAGAAAAGTTCCTGTCCAGGAATTGGGTCACATGGGTCTACAGGCCCATCTGCAAACCTACCAGGATATCTTGCTGATGGAGTTCTTGTGTGTTTACTTCCTGAGGATTCTAAAGAGGAAAGTGAGTGCTCTACCCTGTGCAGTTCTTTTCATTAAACAGGTGGGAGAGATCCATATCTCCCTGAGAAACAGGTGGGCATCTGAGGACAGGTTCATTAATGACATCAACTTCTTTTTCCTCAGGCACCCCTTTAGTACCATAGTTTCTGGGCTTTTCTGCAGATACAGAATCACAAAAGCCTGAACATAAGAGACTTCACTCCACTTTCTACACTTTTTGCAGAAATCATCTTACTGCAAAATAGTATCATAATTTAAACTTCCATCCTTTACTTCTCTCTTACCATTCCTCAGTCCATATATGACCTAATGGTGAGGGCACTGGGATTTGCTGGGTGTTTCCCATGGAGCGCCCCATACCACGACCCTCTCACTCCCTAGAGACCCTGGCCTGCTTAGCTCCCAGGTTGCAGGGGCTTTAGGGCTGCTTGAGGCCCCCAGTTCCTCAGAGTAAACTTTTACGAGATCAGGGTGGAGCCCCAAGGGGGGGCTCCCTTAGCCACTTGAGAAAGGGTAAATCAGGGTAGAGTCCTCCCGGGACTCCCTTGGCCACGTGGGAAACAATATCTTACATTTATCCTGATGATGTTTTGGTACGGCAGTAGAGCTAGAAATCTAAAGTAATTACCTGAATTTTGAACCAAGGAAGGGCTCTAACCCGAGTCCCATATGTTCCCTGAAAGCAGAGGCTTTGGCTCTTACCTATAAGGGTAAGAAAGCTGAGAAGCCACCTGATTTACTCCACAGTTTTCATGCTCCCAAACCATAATCCATGTCCATTCACAAGACTTACAAAAATAAAATACCAATTTTTACCTTCGAATTGCAAGAAATCAACAAATACAGTAGCCAAAGGAATCTGCAGCAACTTCTCGAAAATATTGTTATCCTGATGAATGTAACCATTATATGTAAAATGTACCAATACATGTTCTTGGTTTAAAATAATAATAAAAAAATAAAAATAAATTGTTATCCTACTTTAAAAGACCTTCTAATGTTTCCCCCCAAACTTCCCAAAGCTGAAATAACCTGAGCATCTTGAGTCCCTCGAGTCCTGACCTCTCTTCTTTTGTCATTGTCTCCTCTGTTCATATTTGTGCTGGTCACCATGTCTCTGTTTTAAAACAGAATAACTATTAAGCAGACTCCATTTATTATATACGATTTAAAATTTAGAAGAACCTGTTAGACCCAGAGCAACAAGAAGTCATTGGTAATAGATACGACCAGAGCATGACACTAGACACAGTAAGAGAGAAAATGGTTTCTGAGATCTAGAGAGTTCAGAGACAAAATAAAGCACATAACATCAAAAGAAAGTATAACCTTAGGAAAGAGTTGTTTAAACAGCTGTCATTGCACAGTGAACACCTACATAAGCTGCTAACTGTGCCTCAGCTAAACTTATAGGAATAACACAAGGCAGGCCAGCATCATCCTGAGACAGTTAGCTGATTGTGTCAGCTCAAGTAAGAAACTCTCAACTAATTGGATCAGCATAGTTCTGCATGTGGCTGAAGGGATTTGCTACAAACAGAAGACCCACTGTGGGTGCGAGTGGTACCAACCAATAGACTTGTAGACTGAATGGAATAAAGGAAAACAAAGAAGGAAGGCTCCGTTCCTGTTTCTTTAGAGGAGCTCCAGTCTTCACCTTTACTGTGGACATCATCTCTCGGCTTCTAGCACGGACCCTTTGGCCTTCGGTGATAGACCCTTTGAATTCCTGATATGGACTCATGACCCTACAGTGAGCTCCAGGCCTCTGCCATTTGACTGGATCCTTCACATCTCCAGCTCATAGACAGCCCTTTTGCACTCTCCACTCCTCAATCAGTAGGTGGCCATTGTAAGCCTATCTTGTAAATCCTTATATACTTATATATTTTACATTAAATCTGTTTCTCTAGTAAGCACTGACTGATACAATCCCAAACAGATTCATGTGAGGAACATTTTTTGGGGGAAGACAGATCTTGCTATGTAGTTCAGGCAGAACTTGAACTCACTATGTAGCCCAGGCTGGCCTCGAACTTGGGGCAATCCTCTTGTCTCAGCCTTCCAAGTGCTGCGATTACAGGCGTGTGCCACCATGCCCAGCCACGAGGAACAAATTAAATTTTAAAAAATGGATTTAAAGGATGTCTATTAACTTACACAGCAAATTAGGCTTCTCACTTCATACCCTGTCAGCTCTCCTCTTGTGGCTGCTTGTGGGACTGAGGCTGCCCAGCTTCCGCTAATTTTTTTATCACCCTCTAGCTCCCTCCTCTCTCAACAACCAGAAAAATCCATCCTGGGAAAGAAAGGACAAGAAGAGTATTTGGGAGAGGATTGGGGCCTTTCTAGGGGAGAGGAAGGGAGAAAGAAGAAACCTAAATCAGGTTTTTACTCAATCAGCTTGAGTCTCTAGACTTCAGAGAGAGAGAGAGGCAAAACTGTGCCCAAAAGCTTTACCTCTTCCTGGCTCCATTTGTTACCTCCAGGCTGACTTGACAAATCTGTTACCATATTGTAGTGGCCAGCTGGTCCTTTTGAGACTCCCACTGTCCTGTTGAAGGAATTGGACGGAACAATTGATGGGTGAGAATGTTTAACATTTATTTAGGACAAAAGAAGAAAAAGGAGTACAAAAGAAGCACTCCACAGAATGAGTGCGGGTCAGTTGAAGTAGAAAAGAAGTATGCCCTGCAGAGTGCAGGGTAGGCTGGTGAAAAGGCTCGTAGCAGCCACAAGCTTGATGGCCACCATCTTTTATGTTCCCTGCTCTAACATCATATCCAAGCCATCTCATCCAAAACCTGCTCGATCTCGTGCCAGAAGACTGGTATCAAGTGCAGTGCTCAGCTTGATCTTGTGCCAGAAAAATTGAAGGCAACATTCCCTGACTGGTATCAGGTACAGGACTTGGAAGCTTGTTCTACATATGCCCTGACTCTCCATGCTAAACAGGTCTCCATGTTTGATAGATCAGGCCCAGTTGCCCAGCCTCTTTGCCATATCCTGATGTCCTGTCCTGCCTCAACTTCTCTGGTCCTCTAATTCCTCATCTATCTGGGATGAAGATAAAATGTGTGTATGTGTGTGCGCGTGCGCGTGTGTGCGCGCATGCCTAATACTGAGGATTGAACCCAGAGTTTTCACAGTGACCTACATCCCTAGCCCTTTTTATCTTTTTTTTTTTTTGGAGGGTGGACAGGGTCTCACTATGTAGTATAGGCTGGGCTTGAACTCTCTATGTAGCCCGAGCTGACCTCAAACTCACAGCAATCCTCCTGCTTCAGCCTCCCAAATGCTGGGATTACAGGTGTGTGCCGCTACACCCAGCCCTGGATTTGAATTTTCAATACTTTTGCCTCAGTCTCCCAGAGTGCTGGGATTACGGTTGTGGGCTACCACATTCAGCTTCAGGGTTTACTTAATTGAAGTTTAGGGTTTCAATATCTTTTCAGACTTTTTTCAATATCTTTCATAATGATGATTATCTATGACTTTTTTCAAAGGAGGTACTAGCTCAAACAGAAATTTATAAAAATGTACATTGAAAGTTTACTCTGTGCTGAACCTATTTTCAGTATCCTCATAACTTTTTGAAGCAGAAATAAATCAGAATGCAATGTGGTAAAACAGGTTGATCACTTGTTGTGGCAGGATGCAAACCTCAAGGAACAATGGGACATCTCAATGCTTGTGTTACGTGATTTGAAGGAGGGATTAAGGCATTGGGTGCTTTGATGTGGATTAGATGCTGTCTATAAATGGATATGCTGATAAATCTTTCTAGAAGGAGGAGAGCATATACTGAGCCTAAAACTATATATATGAGCCAGCATAGGGAATTTTTTGTTTCATCTTTATGGTTTGGACAATGCTCATGTATTGTCTGAATTCAGATTATCTCGATTCGTTCTGATCACAGAGTGACCGTGTTCAATGTTGATGTTTTGTGAAATTTTTATCTTCAGTAGGAGAATGCAGCTGGGCACGGACATACGTGCCTGTAATCCCAGCACTCAAGAGACTGAGCCAGGAGGATTGCCATGAGTTTGAGGCCTAGGCTGGGGATTTAGCTCAGTGCTTAGAGTGCTTGCCTAGCAAGCTCAAGGCCTTCTGTTTGATCCCTGGCACCCAAAAAAAAAAAAAAAAAGCAAATGGAGTTTGAGACCTGCCTGGGCTAGATAGTGAGTTCAAGGCCAATCTGAACTACATAGCAAAGCCCTGTCTCAAAAAACAAAAACAAACAAACAAACAAAAAAAAACAACCAGGAGAATGCCATGAGTGCCAGGCTAGCTCTTGGATGTCAGGGGCCATTCTTCTCTTTCTCAGTGCCTAAACTCAAATCCAGATTTGGGTGACTAGAAATATGCCCATGTTACTTCTTATTCACAGCTGACAGACTTTCTTGTATAAGTTTCTTTCATCTACTATGGTATCATTACTGTCTATTCAGGCCCAACCCCTGACAGTCCCTTGGATAATTTGTAGGCCCCTAAATGTTTATTGAGTGAATGAAACAATGGAGGTAATAGTTAAGGACAACTGTCTGGGAGCAAACTGCAACTCTGCCACAAATCACTATGTGATTTGATGCAATATATATTAATAGTTAATCTGTAATCCATAAACAGATTTTGTTACTTGTCCCAATATTGTCCTTTACAGCTATTTTGCTACATCATCTTGGTCCAGGATCCAATTTAGAATCACATACCACGTTTTTGTTATGTATTTTCAGTCTCCTTTATGCTCGAACAGTTCCTCAGCTTTTCATGACCTAATATTTATATTATAGACTGTCCCTCAATATGAGTTTTTCTAATGTTTCCTCATGAGATTGAGATTTGGGCTGTGCACTTTTTTTTTCCATGTGGAAGATGGAACCTAGGGCCTCATGAATGCTAGGCAAGTGCTCCAGGGCTCACTCTCAGCCCCAGGGCCATGCACTTTTACTAGAAAAATCATAGGAGAGATGTTGTGTCCCTCTCAGTGCATCTTGCTAGGAGGCACATGACCTCTAGTTGGTCCATTACTGGTGATGCCACCAGCCAGCATGGGTCCTTCCCTTAGTGGTGATGGAAATTAAAACTAAAGCAACAGTATGCCTTTGCAGGCAAACGCTTTAATTGGAAGGTAAGCTAAGCTAAGGAAAGGACTCCAGTTTGAGTAATAGCTGGAGGACACACACTCTGATGAAGAGGATCAGATTGTCCCACAACAAAGGACTGGGGGTCAGTTTTATGGGCTGGCATCAAGTCAATCATTATCTCAGTTCTTGTTTCATTGTTCCAGAGGAATCCTCATGACTTAAGCAATTCCAATCTTGTGAGACGCTCTGCTGGACTTCAAGGGGACCATAAATTTTGGGCAATGGAGATTCTGGGAGTAGCTGGATGTCTCTGTAACTCTCTTATCCTGATGTCATCAGTCTTGAAGGGTGATGATATAGGCTTGGTAAACTTAGGGCTAATAAACCTTGTTTTTCCAATTTTTAGATAGACACTCTAAATGACTAACATGGCTATATGCAGAGCTGAAAAGAATTTGACTCAGGATTTTACAAAATGAAGATCAGATTTTGTTCTACTTTTAGTTACCTATTGGGCATTTGTAGGTCCGAGTGAAAAGTCACTGTGTTTAGCAAAAACCATATTTAAGTCTCTATGTTAGACAAGACACAAATCATGCTTTTAATGAGTAACAGGTTAAGGTCCCAGGAATTTGTCCTGTCCCTATAGTGGTCTCTAACATGATTTTGTCCATGTTACCTTCTATCACTTTGATTCATTTGTTCTGCTAGGTTACACTTCTGTGACGTTAGTAGTCTCCCTTTGTAATCGATAAGTAATTTGGGGGAGACACCTCTGTGTAAACATCCTATTTCTCTAGTTTTATCATTTGTGATTTTCTAACTCCATCATGTTCATTAGTTGGCATTTTACTAGAAGGGTTTCCCTTCTTCTCATTTATTCACTCACTTTTTCATTTACATTACTAAAAAATTTACTAATATAAATGAAATAGATTAATACTTTATTCAATTAGCTGTACACTATTAGGATCATGTATTTTTACGCTGAGGTTGCCAGATTTGGCCAGTGGGATCTTCAAGGTAGCTCCTGTTTCCACTTACACGGTCCCACCGTTCTTATTACCATCATCCTAACACTGGTGAAACAATACTTTCTAAGCTTATCTAATATACTTGCGGAATCAGCCTTTTTTAAAGGAGCGCAGACCGCCAGACTCCTGAAAAGGCTACCAAACACCTCCCACGTTCCTCCGCTTCCGGTCTGTAGGCGGAAGCTCGGGGCCCGCACCCGGGCTGGCTAATAGAGCCGCGGACCAACCTTTTCCGGTTATGGCCGGAAGTCTCCTCAAAATGGGCGGTTCCGCGTGACCAGAGTCCGCGTAGGAGGGGTCGGAGGTCTAGTGCCCTGGACTGACGAGGCGGTAGGACTGGCTGGTAGACCGAGAGACTGGTAGGCTGAAGCGGCCTCAGCTGCGTTCCCTACGCGGAGGTGGGTACGTGACAGGCTGCGGTGGTGGCAGGGGCCGTAGGGGCTGGGAGCGGGGGCTGGAGCGGGAGACCCGGTTCCGCCTTTCTGGGCTCGCGGGCTTCCACACCTGAACCCAGCGGCCCAGATACTAGCCTGGCCGTGCCCGATGCTATCGGTCGCAGAAGAAAGGTCAGGCCGGTGCGGTCTTCCTTTCAATGAGTACAGATCGGGGAAACTGAGGCCTTGAGAAAAGGAAGGGCTTCCTTTCCAGACGGTCTCAGAGTGACTCCTTTTTCCCCCGGTACGAGCCTGCCTCTCTCGTGTAGGAGCGTGTATTTAATGAGCTTGCCCTGAGTGGAGAGACAGAGCCAGGTGAACAGATTTGGCACGGAAGAGATAGGGGGTTGAGACCTCGCCGCCGACAGCCAGTTAGGCGTTCCAGGCCAAATCTCTTTCCTGTGTGCTGAGCCTAGTTTACTCGTTTGTAAAACGGGCCAGTGTTTCTCAAAATACGGTTCTCACACCATCCGTTTTGAAATGCTCTGAGATGCCGGCTCTGCAGTATTAGACTCAAATCAAACAACTGGTTTAGAATCTGAGTTTCGAATTTAGGAAACGTCTTTTGAACGTCCGCTTCTGGAGTCCCATACATACTGATGTTTGAAGCCCATTTGGTGTTAAGTGCTTTCCTTTCTTCGCTTTGAGGCAGCTGGAGCCATTTCTGGAACTTTGGAAGAATTGAATTGTTTAGCCTAGCCTAGAAAAGAACACCGAAAGGAAAATAACTGTCTTTTTAAAAAAAAATGTTATAGAAAAGAGAGCTTCCACATCATTTTTGGGGCTGACGGGCAGAACTAGGACTAATTCTACAAAAACTCAAGATTTTTACTTAATATAAGAAGAATTTAATGGAAGAATCATCAAAGATGACCAGCGATGAGATGTATTGCCTGTTTGTGGAAGAAGGTATACAGGTATTAAATGACAGTCCCTTCCAACTTGAAAGTCTCTGATTTATGTTAATCTTTCTTGTACTGACTCTACCAGGAGAGTAAATATGTTTTTCTTTTCATGTCTCCTTTATTCTCCTACATATATCTACTATATGTAAGTCCAACACACTTGAGTATATGTAATCTCTTCCTGGTTCTCCTGTGCACCATCTGTCTTTTTGAGGACTTTGGAATGACTCCTCATCTAATAGAGGTGTCTGAAATGTTTGTTGTATGAATTATTAAACAGGGAGCCATCCCATCGGTTAGTAGCTTGTTTTCTAAAAACAACTTGCAAATGCCTCTGAAGACTTTGACAGGAGAAGCCAGTGAACTCTTTGGAACACAGAATGGAGGACCCCCTTGAAGCTGGTCATTCCAGCCTTCTCCTCCCTGGACGTAAATTTTGGGACATAAATCATTCTTAAACCTTTCTGTTTCTGGCAGTGGGTGTGTAGATATGAGAGAATTTTTGCAGTCTGTAGGCTAGCTTTCAGTGCAGCATGTAAAACCATTCTTCTTACGGACTTGACTTGTCAGTTTATCCTCACTTAGATGTAATCTATAGATGATGCTTCTAGCATTAGCTTTAGTTTTCTAAACTAAATTTCTAGTCACATTTCCTTATTTTGTGATTTATAAACAATAGATAACTTTTCTGCCACCTGTTAGAATGCTGAAGTGTTTTATGTTGTCTTACGGAACAGAGATTCCATATTATGACCCAATTCTGACCATCCCACTCCCCCAAAAAAGATTGGGATTGAGCTAAAATTTCATGCTTGTTCTTTTTTGTTTATGTTTCTTAAGATTTAAAAAAAAAGTCGTGAAATGCTTATTCAAATGTTACATGTATAGATGCTGGGTAAAATGCTTTTTATTTGTTGCAGTTTTAAAAACTTCTCAATCTGGGAGTTTCCTTTTATAAAAATATCTGAATTGGTTCTTTAATAAATGTGTTCTTCAGACCACTGGTTTAAAAAGATGCCTCTGAGAAACAAGGTTTGATGATAAGTTTGGGAAAAGCTGTATACTATCATTCTTTCTTAGAGTTTCTGTATTTAGTACCACATGAAGGCACTAAAAGATCCTACAATAAATAAATAAGCTTCAAAGCTAGAATAATAGCTTGTTTTACTTGTTTAATTTAGTGTTGCCAAATTTATTTGATGTGAAACCCCTCCCCTTTTTTAAAATTGAAGCGAATGTTGGCAAAGTCTGACCTGGAGTCTGAGCTTATGGGCCAATTCTAGCCCACTTGCTTGTTTCTGCATGACCTGTAACTAAGAATGGCTTTCACATGGAGGGGGATTTTGTTTGTTTGTTTGTTTGTTTGTTTGTTTGTTTGTTTGTTTTTAGACAGGATCTTGTTGTGGAGTTCAGGCTGGCCTTGAACTTACTATGTAGCCCAGGCTGGCCTTAAATTTGAAGCAGTCTTCCTGCCTCAGCCTCCATAGTGCTGGGATTACAGGTGTGCACCACCATGCCCAGCCCACATTTTTAAGTGGGGAATAAATCAAAAGAATATTTCATAATACATGACATTTATAGAAAAATTGGATGTCAGCATTTATTTCAGCTATACCCATTTATATACATATTTTCTTTGACTGCTTTAATGTTTACAGTAGTGGAGTTGAGTAGTTACAAAATAGCATATGGTCCACAAAGTAAAAAATGACCTTTTACAGAAAAATATTTGCCAGTTCATGACCTGCATCACGTATGTTACTTTTTAACTTTCTATTTTAAAACAATTTTAGACTTTAAAAAACTTTTAAAAAGTATTCCATCACTTCATGTATACCTTCGTCTGATATCGCCTCATGTTAACATTTAACTATATTAAAATTATCTAAGCAAGAAATTTAGTATTGATAAGATACTGATGACTAAGCTTTAGACTTTATTCATAGTTGGCATTTGTCCCAATCCTCTTTTTATTCCAGAATGCCAGTGCAGGATCTCAAATCAGATGTAGTCCAGTCTCTTTAGCTTAGTCTCTTCCAATCTAGGACAGTTCCTCAGCCTTGTTTGTTTGTCTTGTATAACTGTAAACTTTTTTTTTCTTCCTGGTACTGAGGATTGAACCCAGGGAGGGTTTTCCCACTGAGCTATGAACCCAGGGTCTTTCCACTGAGCTGTGTCCTCAGCCTTTTTATTTTTTATTTTGAGTCAATATCTGACTAAGTTGGTCAGGTGGGACTTGAATTTGTAATCCTTCTGCATCAGCCTCCCCAATGTTGGGATTACAGGCATTCACCACTGTGCCTCATTTATGACTGTAACCTTTTATTTTGTTTTGCTTTTGCTTTTTGGAAACAGGATCTCACAGTGTAGTTTAGGTTGGCCTTGAACTCACTGTATAGTCCATGCTAGCTTCAAACTCACCGTGATCCTCTTGCTGAACTTACCCTCCTGAGTGGTGTTACAGGGTTGTACCACCATGCCCTACTAGACTTTAAACTCTTGAACAGCACTGGCCAATTATTTTGTAGGATGTCTGTCAAAGTTGGTTTTTTGTTTTGTTTTGTTTTTAATGGTACTGGGAATCAAACCCAGGGGCACTCTACCACTAAGTTACATTCCTCCAGCAGCTCCCCCTTTTTTTTTTTTTTTTTAAATTTTGAGACAGAGTCTGTTTTAGTTACCCAAGCAGGACTTGGACTTGTGATCTTCCTGCCTCATACTCACTCAGTGGTGGGATTACAGGCATATGCCACCACACCCACCTTTTTTGAGATCTAGTTCACGTACAATAAAAGTCAGCATTTAAAAATGTATAATTTGATGGGTTTTAATGAATTCACAAGGTTATACAATCATCACCACTATATAATTCCAGAACATTTTTATTACCCTTCTCAAAAAATCCTGTATGTGATAGAAGTCACTCTTCTCTTCTCCCTTCCCATCTCCTGGCAATTGCTAGTCTACTTGTCTGTCTCTAGATTTGCAAATTCTGGACATTTAATATAAATGGAATTATATATGTCCTTTTGTGTCTGGCATCTGTCATTAAGCATGTTTTTAAAGTTCATTCGTATTATATATCAATATTCTATTCCATTTTTACTCAGTAGTATTCTATTGTAAAGAAATACCATGTTTTGTTTATCATTTTATTCATTAGATTGCTTTCATTTGTTTGTTTGTTTGTTTGTGAAAGGGTTTTGCTATATAGTCCAGGCTAGCCTTGAACTCGCTGTGTAGCCCAGGCTGACCTCAATTGCAGTGATCCTCCTGCCTCAGCCTCCCAGTGCTGGGATTCTGGAAGTGCACCACCATGCCCAGTTCATCTTTTCGTAATTATGAATAATATTGCTATGAACATACATGTACAAAATTTTGTTTGAATGTATTTTCAGTTCTTTTGGCTGTATACCTAGGAATGGAATTGGTGGGCCATATGGCAACTCTATGTTGAGCTTTTTGAGCAACTGCCAACCTGTTTTCTGTAATGGCTATACCATTTTACATTTCTATTTACAATATAAAAGGGTTCCAATTTCTCTACATTTTCATTAGCACTTGTTATTGCTCATTTAAATTTTTTTTCATCCTAGTTGGTGTGAAGAACTATCTCATTATAGTTAGTTTTGCATTTCTCGAATGACTGATGATATTTGAACACTTTTAAGTTTTTTTCCCTCTTGGTGCTAGAGCTTGAACCCAGGGTCTTCACACAGACGTCCTCTCCCCCCACAGTCTGGGCTTGAATTTACAGTCCTTCTGCCTCAGCCTACCAGACTGCTGGGGTTATAGTGTGTACCCCCATACCCTGCTTTTCATATGCTTATTGACATTAGTATCTTTTTAGGGAAATATTTATTCAAATCCCGTGCCCATTTTGTAATTGGGTTATCATCATGTACAGTTTTCACCATAAATGTTCAGACTTTACAGATTCCCTGAAGCCCCTACAATTATTGAACTCAGAGTGCGTTAAACAGCAGAATCTGGGGCAATGCCAGTAACTCTGTGAGCTAAATGTAGTTGGATTTGGACATGCTGAAGCACAGAGTAAGTTTTCCATTTGAGACTGCTGGTAGTGCTGAGTTTGGCATAAAACCAGCTACTGCTGACCTTGCAGAGTTGGGGGGGCCATGGTGAGAGCAAAGGGATACTACTTACGTGCAGAAAGTACAGCCTCAGCCAAGATTTGGTAAAACTACTTGGAGATCCTTCTGTTTGGGAGCTACTCTAGTGTATGTGTAGAGAGGAGTAGAGGTGTCAGTGGTGTGGAATGCTCACCACTGGTGATAGTCTTAGCTGAATGCTTGTGGCTAGAGAACTACTGGTGTACCCAGGCATCTCCTGATCCAAAGCATTTGGCTATAACAAAACGATCTTGGACATTCTTGGACATGAACTTTAAAACTAACACCCCAGTAATTTAAATTATGAAGTAATACGTGCTCATTTTAGATATTTTAGATAGATAGTCTCCTTGGTTTTTTTTTGTTTTTTTTTTTTTGTTTGTTTTTGTTTTTGTTTTTGTTTTTTTTTAAACAGGGTCTCACAGTGTAGGCCACACTGGCCTCAGGCTCATGATAATCCTGCTGCCTCAGCCTCCTGAGTGCTGGGATTACAGGCATGCGCCATCATGCCCAGCTTCTTGTTTCTTGCCACTGGGTATATGTTTAATGGTTGAGATCATTCATTGTACACAGTTCTGTGGCTTGCTTTTTTCCATTAGCATTTTCTTTTCCTGTTACTTTGCGGCCCAGGATAGTCTCTGACATTTGGGCTCAAAAGATCTCCTGCTTCAATCTCCCAAGGAGCTAGGACTACAGGTGTGTACCACCACTGGCAGTCTATTAACATTTTGCTTTATGTTACTTTATGGTACTTCATGCTATTAGGTGTTACTTTTAGTTCATGCTACTCTGTGTTACTTTGTTACTGTACATTGCTGTATAGTTACCTATGTTACTTTAATTTTGCTGTCTTGGGGATTGAATCCAGGGCCTTCCTTGGAGCTACATCCCCAGCCCCCTTTTTTGGGGGGAGGGGGTGCTAGGGATTGAACTCAGGGTCTTGCACTTGCCAGGCAGGCACTCTGCCACTGAGTTAAATCTCTGACCCCCCACCCCTTTTTCAATTTTTAATTTTGAGACACTGTGTTGTTAAGTGGCCACATTGTCCAGGCTAGGCTCAAACTTGTGATCCTCCTTCCTGAGCCTCTCAGATTACTGGAATTGTAGGCATGAGCCATGGTGCCCAGCCACACTAGCATTTTAATGTTAATGTCTCCTTGTTCTTGATAGCCTCTTCAGTAAGCATTACTTCTGCTGTCTGCATAAGTTTCCATTTCCTTAACCATTCAGTTATTCAGTAAGGCAGTATACCAATAAGCTTTTTTATGCAGACATAATGTGTATCAGTCACTCAGCATGTTCTTAGTGGGGTGATAATATTTTGATATTTTTATAAGGGACACATATTTAAAAAAAAAAAAAACTTTTCTGGGGGTTAGAGATTTAGCTTAGTGGTAGAATACTTGTCTAGCAAGCGCAAGGCCCTGAGTTCAATCCCCATCGACCACCCCACCCCCACCCACCCCAGCCCCACTGCCCAAAAAAGAACTTTTCTGTAATGGTAAGATGTACATAACATAAAAGTTAGCATTTTATTCAATTTTAAGTGTATGATTTGTTGGCATTGAGTATATTCACAGTATTATGTAACCTTCACCACTGTTTCTGAAACTTTTTCATCACAACAAATAGAAACTCTATACCCATTGAACAATAACTACCCATTCTTCCCTCCCTAAACTCTTGAGAACCTCTAATCCCCTATCTATGTTTTGGTTTGTTTGTTTGTTTGTTTATTTGTTTTTGAGACAGGGTCTTGCTATAGTTCAGGCTGACTTTAAACTCATTATGTAGCCCAGGCTGGCCTCGAACTTGCAGTGATCTTTCCGCTTCAAACTCCTGAGTGCTGGAATTACAGGCTAGCACCACCACGCCTGGCTCCCCTAGCTCTCTATGAATTTGCTTATTCTAAATATTATTAGGAAATAGCACACAAGATATGACCCTTTTGTGAAATATGGGGATTCCTCCCAATTTTTTATTGTGTTAAAATACATATAACATGAAATTTACTATTTTAACCATTTTTAAGTGTATAGTTTCCCGGTATTCGGCATATCTATATTGTTTAGAAATGACCATCTGTCTTCAGAATCTTCATTTTGCCAAATTAAAACTTAATATTCATTAAACAATAACTATTCCCTCCTCCCCAGAGCCACTGACAACCATCTTTCTCTCTGGTTTTGACAACTCTTAAGTGTCTCATATAAATAGAATCAAGCAATATTTGTCTTTTTGTGGTTGGCTTATTTTACTTAGCATATGTCCTTAAGGTTCATCCATGTTGTGTCATATGTCAGAATTTCCCTCCTTTTTAAGGCTGAATAGTATTCCGTTGTGTTTATCTACCACATTTGATTATCCATTCATCTGGCAGTGGGCACTTGGATTCTATGTTTTAGCTGTTGTGAATAAGGTTGCTGTGATCACGGATACATAAGTATCTCTTTGAGACCCTGCTTTCCTTTCTTTGAGTACATACCTGGAAGTTAAATTTTATGTCATATGGTAACTTTATTTGTTTGTTTGTTTGTAGACAGGGTTTCACTTTGTAGTTCAGGCTGGCCTTGAACTCACTATGTATCCTAGGCTGTCCTCCAAGTCATGGTAATCTTCTTCCTCAGTGTCCTGACTGCTGGGACTGTAGATGTGTGCCACTATACCCTGCTCATTATCTATCTATCTATGGATGCTGGGAATGGAATCCAAGGCCTAGCGCATGCCAGGTAAATGCTCTACTACTGAGGTGTACTCCTAACCCTATGGTAATTCTTTTTTTTCCCCATTTGGTTTGTTTGTCTGTCTGTCTGTTTGTTTTGGTGTTGGGGATCGAACTCAGGACCTTATGCTTGCTAGGCAAGCACTCTAACCACTGAGCTAAATCCCCAGCCTGTTTGTTTGTTTTTGAGATGAGGTCTCATTATGTTGCCCAGGTTGGCCTTAAACTCATGATCCGTCTGTCTCAGTGTCCTGAATAACTAGGATTACAGGAGTCTGCCACTGCACCCAGCTATTTTTAATTTTTTTGAGAGTATACATATTACATTCTCACTAGGAGTGTGCACAAGTACTTGATTTCTCCACATCTTTGCCAACACTTGTTTTCCTTTGTTTTATAAAGTAGCCATCCTAATGGGAAGAAGTGGTGTCTCATTGTAGTTACAATTTTCATTTCCCTGGTGATTAGTGACATTGAGTACCTTTTCATGTTTATTGACCATTTGTAAATCTTCTTTGAAGAACTATCTCTTCAATTTCTTTATCCATATTTTAATTGGGTTATTTTTGTTAAATTTTAGGAATTGTCTATATATTCTGGATATTATTCCCTTATCAGATATATGCCTGGAAATAATTTCCCCTATTCTTTGGGTTGCAATTTTACTGTCTTTTGATGCATAGAATTTTTAAATTTTATGAACTCTAATTTGTACACAGTATGATAAAAAAAATGCAGGGAATGTTTAAATTTTTAAAAAGTTTATTACAGTAAAAAGTACATTACCATTAATCCTCCTTGTAAGACTCCCCTTCCCTTCTAACACCCTTATTCCATCCTTCTTGCCACTTCCTGAAGCAGTTCTGGAAGTCGTCTTTCATGAGTGTTTTTAGTTGCACTATTGTGTCTACTAAATGTGCTCGATCAATTCAAAATGTTTACCTTTCACCAGTCATTTAACTTTGGGGAAGAGCCAGAGTCTCACGGTGCCAGATCCAGTGAATAAAATGGATGAGGATATACCATAATGTTTTTGTGTGGCAGAAAGTGATGTGTGATGCAGAGTGTTACCACAATGGAGGATGAAACCATTTGCCCATTTCTCCAACAGTTTTTTATGTATGTTAAGTGCTCTAATAAGTCTTTATAATTTTTCAGAGTTCATTCTAATGTTCCTGGGTACAGACTCAATTCACACAGTTCCATAAAGGTCAAAAAACACAATCAACATCACCTTGATGTTGGATCTTGATTGATGTGCTTTTGTCCACACCAGGAGAATTGGGTGATTTACATTGAGAACTCTGAACCTTGGTTTTAGGATCATAACTATAGACCCAAGTTTCATCACCCATGATGACATTTCTTAAAAAGTTAGAATCTGAAGAGGCATGATTGCACAACTCCAATTAAATTAACATTGTTGCTTTTGCATGGAACAGATGTTAAAATGCTTTGACGGGAACCATAACAGATGTTCAGATCCTCAGAAATTTCCGTAATAGTTAATCACTTGTTTAATCAAATCATTTCACTTACTCTTTCAACATTCTTTTGGGTTTTGGTGTTGAAGGAGCTCATATTAAAAGGGTCCTGGTCTCTTCCTCATCTCCAACTGATTGAGAACCATTACAGAATCACTCAAACCACTTGTAAACTGTCTTTGTCACTGCAGCGTCACCATGAACTAGTTTTAACATTTCATATGTTTCTTTAAGCCAGGCGTTGTAGCACATACCTATAATCCCACCACTCAGGAGGTTGAGGCAGGAGGATTGCCACAAATTAGAGGTTGGCCTGGGATACCTAGTGAGTTCAAAACCAGCCTGAACTATATAGTGAGACCCTGTCTCAAAAAACAAATATGTTTCCTAGCCCTTTTTTGCAGTTTAAAACAAAATTTCTTGTTAACGTACTGTCCATGATCCATGATTTATGGTACACTTTATTTTTTTAATTTTTGAAATTTTTATTAGCACATGTTTGCAGTACATAATTGCATTCATTGTGGGAACTTGGTATGTGTACGTTATAGCATACTTTAAAATCTACCTTCTCTCAAGTGTAGTTTACAACCGACTGTACCAAACAAGTTGAAACTTGTCAAACGCTATCAAAGTTTGATCTTCATATCTAAGATCCCTGCAGCAGCATTCTGCATATGTTTCTAGTATATGTGCTGCCAAAGTGAGCACATTACCATGTTTTTATCATGCCACATTTTTTTTGTTCCGAGATCAGACAAGATTGAGCACGTTCACTGTGGTACAGCCATACACTTTTTCTTTTTTTCTTTCGTTACTTGTACCTTTGGTGTCATGTGGATGAAATCATTACCAGAAATGTAGTTCACAATATAATGACCAAGTGGCTTCTGGTTTAAGATTCTCAAAGATGATTTCAGTTGCTGCCTGGTTATCATGACCCTGCTTCTTTACTTTTCACATCTCATGAAGATGACGTAGGTCCATCTCTTTATTTCATTGTTTATTGGGAGCACAGCACTTGAATGGTAGGTCCTTTTCACTTCACTGGCCTAGGGACATACAGAAATCTGAAACAACACTTCTGTTAGGATTACTGAGTCTAGCTATGCCTCCTTTTGTGGGGTTGCTTAGGGGACTAGCTGGCTATTCCATTTGGGGACCAGTCACCTGGTTGATTCACATAGTAGTCTCTATAGCACATGACAATTTAATATCTACTCTCCTAATTACTCTTCAGAAGTGCCTTGTGATGTAGGCATTATTAACTTTTAAAAGATGAACAGTGCTCTCAGTCTGAGAGTGGATCCCAAGCAAAAACCAATAAAGTTTCTGTTTTTTTTTTCTTAACACTGATCTCTGCCAAGACACATTACAATTTGACTTCGCCAGGCATGGTAGTATACACCTGTAATCCTAGCACTTGGGAGGCTGAAGCAGGAAGATTGCCGTGAGTTTGAGACCAGCCTGGGCTACATAGTAAGTTCAAGGCCAGCTTGAACTACATAAGGAGACCCTGTCTCAAAAAATAAAAAAAATTTTTTGTTTACTTGACCACAAATGCCTTGAGGGCAGGAACTGGAACTGCCTATTTTTAATCATTGACATCCATATATGTTTGCCAAATTGTACTGGAAATAAACACAATGGAGGTGGCTTAGGCACAACCCCCATTGATAAAAGTTAATATTCTAGATTATTAAAAATGATGTCATTTCCCAGGTGTGGTGGTGCATGCCTGTAATCCCAGCACTCAGGAGGCTGAGGCAGGAGGATCGCCACAAGTTCAAGACCAGTGTGGCTACATAGTTCAAGGCCAGCATGAACTACATAGTGAGACCCTGTCTCAATTTTTAAAAAAAAAAATTGTTTTTTAATAAAAATGGTGTCTTTTTAGTTTTATTTTTAACCACAGCTAGCGCTCTTCAGGACCCCTACTGAAAAGAAGCAAGATCATTATTTTGTCAAATATTCACCAGGTATTACTAAAGTCTTAGAAAGTTTTCTAAGAGTTTTCTTTGGCTTAGTGCCAAAGCTGAGCTGTAGACTAACTACTTAGGCTCCAAATTTCTCCTTTCTCTGTGTTACACTAGAAATCCACAGCTACTGGGATCTGTCCAGTCTGAAGAGCCTTTAATACACTATTTGCACTGGCTGCATTTGTCTAGAGTTGAAATTGACAACTTTCTATCATTCATTCACATATATTTATTGAACATCTGCTCCCTGTTGGGTACTATGCACTCAGGAGGCTGAGGCAGGAGGATTGAAACAAGTTTGAGGCCAGCCAGGGCTATATAGCAGCACCCTGTCTCAAAAAAAAAAAAAAAGCATAATTACTCCTCTGTTGTGAGTAAGTTCATCTGTAACAGATATGGATGCCAGTTTGGGAAATCCTGAACTGTTTTTCTGGCTTCAGAGCCCTGATTTTTTTTTTGGTTGGGGGGAGGGCAGTGCTCAGGATCAAACCCAGGGCCTTTGCACTGAGCTACATCCCCAACACTTTTATTTTTTATTTTGAGAGAGGTTTCACTACATCTCTAAGTCGGATGGGCTGGGCTCTAACTTGCTGTCCTCCAGAGTGCTTGAATTGGCTGGCTTCCTGTTCTCTGTTTTTGTTTTCTCACCCATTTAAGAGTTCGGGGTTATACTTTTTTAAAGTACTGGCTCAAACAGTTGTGTAATGTTTCTAGATCTGAAACATATAAGCAGTGAAGAATGTTTTGTTCTTGTAGGATACTAATTTTCCGGAACTATTTAACTAGATTGATTCTTATTGAGTTGTACATTTCTAAGTATTCCTAAGCATCAGGTCTGGCAATCTGTACACATTTATGAAGTGCACCTGAGGTGCCTGTCCCTGTGTCAAGTGAGGTGTGTGACTGGGTATGAGGGAGGAGATACAGAAGAACAGATCACTGAGATGCCATTTGTTAAGCACATTGGCTTAGAATTGGGAACCTTACCTGTGACTGACTCTCTAACTACGGGCAAGTGACCTAACTCCACTGAGCCTTCAATTAACATCTCAAAGGATTCTAGTGATGATAGGTAGTGTTTGCCCCCAAGCAGGCTATAAAGATTCAGGTACATAATTCATGCAAAGGGTTGAGCTGATATTACATGTAGTGATAAGAAGTATAACACTGAGTTCAATCCCCAGTTCTCACCAAAAAAAAAAGTATAACAAATGCCTTTGATTTTAAAACTTTGGGGGGAAATATGCCTTGTCTGGATCAAACCAAGTGGATCTCATTCTAGATTTCCTCTCGACATACAAACATGCACAATTCTGACATCTCACCTAATTTGCCTGAAAGAAATGGTGCTCATTCGATCCCCAGCACAAAAGAAAGAAAGAAAGAAATGGTGCTCATTGAGAAAAGAAAGTTGTGACTTGCTCATGTAGCATAGTAACCAAGTATCTGCTGATTGATTGCTTAGCTCTGTGGGGAATATAAATTAGCAGTACACCTTCAATGAATTCAGAAAGAGACTTTACTAGAGAGGGAGGTTAACATTTCTTGACCATTTTACTATGTTCTGGGCACTGTGCTAGCCCTTTCTGTTCTCTCTCAGATATTTTTGCAACTATCTTATGAGAAAGGTAATGGCCTCATTTTCACAGATAAGTAAAATGAAGTCTTAGAAAATAATTTGTCTGAAGTCACAGTAAGTGACAGCTGAGATTTGAATTTAGATCAATTCCTGTGTGCTTGTAGTTTTTAAAGACAAAAGTGAAGCCAGGCACAGTGGCACATACCTGTAATCTCAGCACTCTGGCACTCTGGACTGTTTTTGCTTTTTTTTTTTTTTTTTTTTACCTTCCAATGACAGGATCTTCCTATGTCATTCAGGCTAGCCTTGAACTCATGTAGCATAGGCTGGCCTCAGATTCATGGCAATCTTCCTGCCTCAGCCTCCCAAGCGCTAGGATTACAGAAATGTACCACCACACCTGGCTGGGCTGTTCTCTTTTTAAAACATGCCTAACATTGTCAAAGACTTGGAGAAATTAACACTGTGTCTCTCATAACACATCCTTTTTCGAGGATCTTTGACATTATCAAAGTTACAAATACAGGTACCCTTTAACCTTGATGTCTTAGGATACATCCTAGAGATATGACCTAGTGCTGTTGATCTTCAGGACAGAGAATAAAGTGACTAGGTTTTAGGGATGGGATAGAGACTTTTTAGTTTATTTTGAGCCATGTGAATGTGTTACTTACTAAAAATAAATCAATAAAATAAAAAAATGCTAAAATTTCAGAATTAGTCTCAAGTGTGATCTTTCATACCTTAATGTGAATTTCCTGGATCAGAGTGCTTTCCTTTTTATCCACTACTAAGATCTGAAAGCCTAAAAGTGTGGAACCTTGAACATTTACCTTTTTCTTTTTTTTAGTATTAAGGTAATACTATGGAAAAAAAGCAGGAAGCACAGGTAAGTATTCTTCAAAGCGTAAAGAATTTTTTGTGGTACTAATGGGTTGAATCCAGGGGCAACTGAGCTATATGCCCCAAACTCTTATTTATGTTTGTTTTTAAGGAATTTTTTTATTAGTATGTGTTTGTGATACATAATGCATACATTCATCATGGGGAATTGGTACATGTTCGTGTTGTATCTTGATTCTTTTTATTTCCCCTCTCCTCCCTCCCATTTCCCCCATCCCTAGATCCCCTTCTCATCTCTACAGAGTCTGTCTCCCTGATTCCTGTCATCTTTTGTTGCACTCTTTAAATTATTTATACTTTGATTTTCTTGTAGAGAAACCATGTGCTATTTAACCTGTGTCTGATTTATTTCATTTAGCATTATGATCTCAGGTTGCACCCATTTTCCTACAAATGACTCCAATTTATCTGTCTTAATGGCTAAGTAATACTGTTTCAGTGGCAGCAAACCTATGGCACGTGTGCCACAGCAGGCATGCAGAGCCCTCTCTGTCAGCACACGAGCCAAGTGTATGAATTGTTTTTTCTAAACTAAAACCTCAGTATTCAGATTTAATTGCAGTGTTGGCACTTTGCAATAAATAAGTGGGTTTGGGGTTGCAGTATCAGTGCTCAGTCTTTAAAAAGTTTACATCCAATCATATGTCGATAGGCATATAGATTGCTTCCAAGATTTAGCTATTATGAGTTGTGCTGCTATAAACACAGATATGCATCTGTCTTAGTTACTTTTCTTGTTGCTTAGACAAAATACCCGACACCCAAAATTAAAGGTGGAAAGGTTTACTTAGCTCACAATTTGTAGAGGTTTTACTTCATAGTTGGCTGCCTCCAAGGCTGATGGCATGGCAGAGGAGCATCACAGAGGAGTAACAGTTCATGGTGGACAGAAGGCAGGAAGGCAGCAAAGCAGCAAGCAGCAACAGCAGCCCTCTTTCTGACCCTTATATTCTATCTGGGTTATCCACCCTCAGGGCAGTTAGCTCTCCCACCCAGTGTGGGCCTTCCCATTATCCACATCCAGAACTATGCCAAACCAATCAGTGGACTACTTTAATAATCACACACCCTTGATCCCAGCATCACACACTCTAGATCCAGCCACCTCTGAAAAGCCGCACCTATGACCACATGAGGCTTTCAAGGGACATCTAGACACAAGCCATAACAGCATCTATCACTGTAATATGATGTCTTTTAACTCTTTTGAGAATATACCCAGAAGAGATATACCTGAGTCAAATGGAATTTCTAATTTTAGGTTTTTGAGAAATCTTCATACAATTTCCATGGTGGTACCTCTAGTTTACATTTCCACCAACAGTGTAGAAAGGTTCATTTTCCCGCACAATCTTACAAGCATTTGTAGTTTTTTGAGTTCTTGTACTTTTTTTTTTTTTTTTTTTGAGACAGGGTCTCACTTTGTAGTTCAGGCTGATGTTGAACTCATTATGTAGCCCAGGCTGGCCTCAAACTCACAGCGATTCTCCTGCCTCTGTCTCTCAAGTGCTGGGTTTGCAGGTGTGCCCCACCACACCTGTACTTCTTTTGAGAAATGTCTGTTCATTTCAGTTGCCCATTTTTTGATTTGGTCTTTTATTTTGGAGGATCTAATCTTTTTTGTTTTTGTTTTTGGTACTGGGAATCAAACTCAGGGCCTTGCACTTGCAAGGCATTTGCTCTACTTCTGAGCTCAATCCCCAACTCCATGTTTTTGTTTTTTTTTTTTAGTTCTTTTTGTATTTCAAATAATAGTCCTCTGTCCGAGAACTATTTTTGGTAAATTTTTTTTCTCCAACCTGTAGGTTGTCTCTTTGCTCTGTTTCCTTTGATGTGCAGAAGCTTTTTAATTTGGTATAATCCCATTTGTTGGTTGTTGGTGTTATTTCTTACACAAGTGGGATTCTGTTCAGAATGTCCTTGCCAGTGTCGGTGTCTTCAAGACTTCTTTACCTTGCCTTATTTTCTCTTCCAGCACATTCAGTGTTTCTGTTTTTGTATCTAGGTCTTTCATCTATTTTGATTTGATTTAGTGTAAGACGAAAGATAAGGGTCTAGATTCGATCTTCTACACATGGATAGTGCATTTTCCCAGCAGCATTTGTTAAAGAGGCTGTCTTTTCTCCAGTATATGTTTTTGGCCCCTTTGTCAAAGATCAGCTTGCTGAAGGTGCCTGGGGTTGTTTCTGCATCCTGACTTCTGTTCCACTGATCAACACATCTATTTTTGTGCCAGTACCATGCTGTTTTATCACTATGGCTTTGTAATATAACTTGAAATCCAGGTTTGGCTATTCTGGGTCTTGGTGAGTTACGCAGGTTTTTCTCACACTTGAAATCCCTCTGCCTCAGCCTCTGGAATAGCTCAAATTACAAGTATGTTGCCTCCATACCTGGCAAAGCCTTAAGAAATGTAACCATAATTCCACTCTTCAGAGATAGCTACAGTTAATATTTTTGCCTCTTTTTCCCTGTACCTTTATTTGATAGAACATTCATTTTTTTAATAAAATTTTGTATTGTTTGTTTTATGTAATACTAGGCCATGTGTTTAAAATTCTTATGTAAACAAAATCTTTCTGGAAGTAAAATGGAATCTATGCTTAATAAATTAAGATAATGTAATGGAGGGGCTGGGGATTTAGCTTACTGGTAGAGTGCTTGCCAAGCATGCCTGAGGTCCTGGGTTTGATCCCCAGCACCACAAAAATAAATGAATAAGTGAATATAAAGGTAGTCTAAAAGTGTAACATTACATAGTATAATGTATCATATAGATGTAGTAGTTTATTTAGCCAGGGCTTGGGAGCTGGATAGGAGCAGAAATAGACATTAAAATCACGGTGCCTTTGGGAAGAGGGGGACAATGCTGGGTTAGGTGCTTCTGTTGGGCGTATGAACCAGATAAGCCAAGGCCGAATGGCATTAGGAATCGGATGCCTTCCTTCCTGCCTCAGAGTCCCAGCTCGTGCTGTCTTACCATCCCTATATGTTCCCTGGGCTCCAGCTATGTTGCACTTGGCACAGTGACATGTCCTCTGATTCTGCATGCTGTGCCCACATCCCTGCCGGCAGCATCCCTGCCCTTGTGCATGGTGTATACCTTTGTTGGTGCCCAGTATGCTAATTTGCCTTGTTGGTTTACTTGTCTGTATCTCCTGTGGACTGAGACCTTTTATCTGTGTCCTGAACATACCAGGAAATAGGATTGTTTATAAATCTTTGAAAATGGTAAAGGGTGGTTGAATAAATAGGGAGCTTATAGGGTACCAGAGAAAAGAATCAGTGCAGCTCCTAGGAAACCAACCCTCTCAGCCTTCTCTATCCTTCTGGACTTTTAAGGCCATTCATGTCATTAGTCCTGTATTTGAGGGACAGGTCTCTGACTAGCATATGGATCTAAATCATTTATTCTGTAAAATTTTAGAGCTGCTTTCTGTGTGTTCCAAGTTCCAATCATCTTACTCATTTCTTCCCACTTTAACCTTCTGTGAGTGTGCTGTGGACATTCTTGGAATTTGTGTCTCATCTCTGCCCACACTCTGGCAGCGCCCTAATGGGCAGCACAGACAGGCTCAGTCATGCCAAGGTTCCTGGCAGAAAGCTTCTGTATGAACAAGAATGTGCTTACAGGAACAAGACCTCTGCTGGGATCATGTGAGGTGTTCATCACCCACATTTGTCATCTTCATAATTAAGATTAACATTTCTCTGTGCCTCTCTATACCTGGTCCAGGCATTCTTGGAGTTAAATGGGGCAGAAAAGGCAAATTATGAATTCCTGCAGTTTGCTAGAACCTGAGAACTGAACACAAGAATACTGCAAAGAGATTTCCTCATGAGATTGAGTTCCTTGGTGGTTCCTGCTGGGATATTCTCTCATTTGCCCAGTTCCTGTGAGGTAGACCAGGGCAGGTGGAACCAAGGCCAGCTTTGGCAAAGTAGTAGGAGTGAGGATGCTGGGTCAGTCCAAGTCAGGCTGTGGGGTTAGGGATTTAGTTCAGGTGGTAGAGCACTTGCCTTGTAAGCACAAGGTTCCTAGTTCAATTCCCAACCCCCTCCCCCAAAAAGTCGGACTGTGTACTTCTAACAGATTATTAAGTATTGTAAATCTACCTTAGTCCCAAATGGGTCATGCTGGCATCACATATTGAGGAGTGTTTTTCAAAAGTAGGTATGAACTGGTTTCTTTTTTGGGGTATATTTTTGTTTTGCTTTGTTTTGTTTTTTTGAGACAAGGTCTTACTGTGCAGTTCAGGATGGCCTTGAACTTGGTGTGTAGGCCAGGCTGGCCTCAAACTCAACAGCGATCCTCCTGTCTCAGCTTCGTGAGTGCTGGGACTACAGCCTTGTACCAACACACCCAACTTGAACTTGTTTCTTCAGTGATCATCTGTGTCTAAGATGGACTGAGTGCTAGTTAGTCTAAGATCTCAGCAGACCTGTCTTCCACCATAATTTATCTGACCTCTTTGCAGTCCCTGTGGATTGCGGCTAAGGGTTGTGCATTCAGAAGGATAGACCCGGAGGTTATTGTCCCTCTCAAATACTGTGTTGTGCTGGTATTATTGCTCTTTGCTTTTGATAGAGTTCTCTCTATTCTAGTGCTGTGTTTCTGAAACTGCTCATCAGAAAATCATCTATGGTGGAGGGAGGGGCACATTAACAAAATACAGATTTCAGACTCAGGAGACTGAGGTCGGAGAATCACCTGAACTCAGAGTTCAAGACCAGTTTGAGCAATGTAGCCAATCTCTACCGCCAAAAAAAATAAATAAAGGATGAGGGGAGGCTGCCATGAGGTTGCTATGTGATTGTGTCAAACTCTATGCTCAGGGCCTATTTCCCTTTTACTCTTGTCCAGTTCCTGATCCAGCCAGGGCCCTCTCTATTCTCTGGGCCCCTGCCCTAACCTACAGGGCCCATGAGGCTGTGGCCACATTCTTTTGTTCTATAGATGTTCTGTAGACAGTGGCCAGTGGCCAGTGCTCATCTCTGCCATGCCACCCTCATGTGGTGAGGTTCCTGTACATGGACTTAGGAGTAAGGAGAGGATGCTTCGAGGATGTTTGTGTGGCTCTGGAGCCCAGGATATATTGCATAGGTTTATGAGCAGCTGTTCTGGCAGTTGACCAAAACCAGTCATGCATGCCTGTATCATTGACTCAGCAAATATTTTAGTGCCAACTAGGATGAGGTTCTAGAGCCCAGGGAAGAGACCACACAGTTAATCTAACAAGAATTAGAATGAGAGTGATGTGATGTAAGAGTTTGTCCCTGCGCCTGGCCTGCTGCAGAGATGCCACACCTTCCAAACACTAAGCTGACATGTGATTGTCTCCTGATACCTGCCTTGACCCCAGTTTGTTGTTTATGTTTGGTTATGGGAGTATGGACTATTGAGAGGCTTGTTGGATCCTGGGAGTGTAGAGGGTGGTGACCAAGGTAAGTGTTTATGTGTGGACCTCCTCATCCAGCAGCTGCCCCTGTCCACTGTGGTATACCCTCCAGGTCACTGTGTTATCTCAGGACCACCTCAGTAGCTCTATAGGAGGTATGATAGTCTCACTTTTTAGATAAGAAAAGAAATTCAAGCCAGCAAGGGATCTACTAGGCCATGTGGCCCATCAGTATTGGAGTCAGGATTTGAACACAAAGTGTTTTGGGTTGGGTTGGGAACTGGGACATTGTGAGCAACTTTTTTTTTTTTCTTTTTAAACAAAGTCTCACTGTGTAGGCTGTCCTTGAACTACTTACATAGCCTTGAACTCAAGATCGTCCTGTGTCAGCCTCCCAAGTACTATAGTTACAGGCCGGCACCACATGCCCAACTCGAAATTTTTTTTTAGTGTACTGTTACTCTTTTGTCAGATTTCAAAAGTAATATATTTAATATGTGCTATATTGCCAATGCTTTTTTTTTTTTTTTTTTGAGAATGGGTCTCCCTAAATTGTTCAGTTGCTAAGGCTGGACTTTTGTGATCCTGCTGCCTCTGGGATTACAGGCATGTGTTACCACACACAGCTAAATACTTCATTTTTGTTGTCAACTAAGTTGATTGTATTTTGTCAATGGTTTCTCGTATATGAACTACTACAAAAGCAAAATCCAGTATTTTGCCAGAGATTTCACAAATATCATTTTACATTTGTCTTATTTGAATCTGATTCCAGTAAGATCCATACAGTACAAGTGGTTAATATGTCTCATCTCTCAGCCTTTAACTCTGAGCCTTCCCAGTGCTATGTATTTGTTGGAGAACTTGAGTTATTTATCCTGGAGTTGGAGTTGGAGTTGGCTGATCATATCCTCTGGAATTAATACATGCATCCTTATTTTCTGTATATGGACACAGTCATTTTTGTAGCTTGGTTAGAGTCTTTATTTTAAGGCAAAATACTTCCTTGGTGATGCTATATATTTCTTACTGAATCAGGTCCAGAGGCTATTGTTAAAATTGATTGATGAGCTTGACTTTATGGTAGTCCAATCCTCATCTATTTATATATTTAATAGTTTCCAGAGTTAAAATATTATGGACAGGAGACACTGGCTGTAAGGGTACAGCTCAGTGATAGAGTGCTTGCCTAGCATGTGTGAGGCCCTAAATTCGATCCCCACCACCATAAATGGGGGGAGGGTGCACGTGGGTCAAGTTCTTAGGATTCTTCAACCGGCATGTCTAGTAAAGTAGGCTTTCTCCTTAGGTGAAGAGAGCTGCTGTGTATGGAGAAGGAGGAGGCTCCTGGTCAGGGAGAAGGTCTTGGAACTAAGGCCAGCAAGGAACTGGTTGTGTCAGCAACCACATGCCCTTCTGGGACATCACGTAAAATGATGTAACTGAGTGAAAAAGTGGCAATGAGCTGGCTCCTCTCCCTGCTGAAGTCTCTGAGCTGCTATCTTAGTGAGAGTTTCTCATGAGCCTGGAGCTCTGAGTCTGCTCTGTGAAGACACAGTGGAAGGCTTCTTGGTCCAAGAAAACTGCAGTATATTTGATCTTTGTCTTCCTTGTACTTTAAAAGGTGAAATCAAGGTGGTCTTCTGGTGCTGCAGTGGTGAGTCCTATATTTACAGAGAGGCTGCTTATTTTAGAGGCAGTGGATGAGATGAATTGGAGTGACCCACTCATTAAGTGCTAGAGGGGGGTACCATACAGTCCAATGACTTTTTAAAGTTGAGAAAAATATGACCAGCGGGAGGGCCCTGGGCTCCTCCTAGCAAACTGGAGGCTTGGCCAAGACCAGCACTAAGACTCCATTTCTCTGACTATGGTAGCCAGTCAGCATTTTCTGCTTAGAATTTCTGACATGAGAGTGACTAGATCAGCCTCCTGACAGATTCTTAATGTACATTCAGGATTTGTAGGAATCCCTTTGTGCTGGTCTTTTCTTCTTTGTTATACTCCTGACTCTTTTCTTTGACTTGGAAGTGGTAGTCAGCCCCCAACAATAGTTTATTTTGGCTGATTGTGGTGGCATATACTTATAATGCCAACACTGTGGCAGCCTGAGGCAGGAAGATCACAAGTTTGAGCCCAGACCAGGCAACTTAAAATTTTTTTAAAGGCTGTGGTTGTAGCTCAGAGGCCTGGATTCGGTCCTCAGTATCACAAAAAATAGGTCTGTTTCTACTGACATTTGGTGGCCAGCTTGGTCTGTGGTAGTATAGTGGTTTAAATACAAATGGAGTATCATGACTCCTAGTCTCAGTTCCACACTAACCAAGGTAATTCAGACTGCAGTTTGCTGAAGAGACTGAACCAGATTAGTATTGCCTAGACCATAGCATGAGTGTGCCAGGTGACTTGGTATAAGGATAAATAAACTTTTCTTCATTACATTTATATTTATCTTTCACTTATCATAAGTAAAACTTGTTTTTCATTTACAGCAGTGACATAGCTCTCTCTTCTAATGTATTGAAGCTAAAATGTTGATAAATTCACACAAGATAGGTAGTATTCTACCATGGCAGGAGGAGTAAAAAGATTGCAATGTGGAAAACCATCATCTGGACCCTCCTACCCTTCTAACCTTTCATAGTTACAGGAATATCTTTATATTCTGACATATATCAATCACAATCTTGAGCAGATTTCCTTCTCCTGGCCAATTTAGAGGCTGTCCAAAGTTAGAGGAGAGCCTGAAAGTTAAGTTTATTTGAGCATGTAGTTATCATCCAGGTTGGTTATCACAGAATAAAGATAATGTCAGCTCCCATGGAGAATCCTCCAGGGGCTTCTCAGGATTTTTGAAATTTATTTGTGAGGTATATTCTGGGCCACATTCATGACAAGTTCATGGGTACCGCACCACAGCTGTTGTCCTCTGTATCCCTCTGGAAAGTCTGCTCAGTAGTTTAGTCATAATCACCTTCTGTTACTGAGAGAAGGTGGGCGTGTTGGCATAGAAGCCAGGGGAAGTGGGTTACAGAAGTGGGCAATTCTGCCTTTCAGGATTTTCTTTTTTTTTTTTTTTTTTTAGGATTTTCCTGGAGAGAATCTTCATTCAGAGATTTGCTGATAGCCAAGGATGGCAAGCAAGGGTCCCTCAGCCTCTGCATCCCCTGAGAACTCCAGTGCAGGGGGACCCAGTGGGAGTAGCAATGGCAGTGGCGAAAGCGGAGGGCAGGACAGCACTTTCGAGTGCAACATATGCCTGGACACAGCCAAGGATGCCGTCATCAGCCTGTGTGGCCACCTCTTCTGGTCAGTATCCCTGCCACCATCCCAGAGGTTGTGCTGTGGAGTTTGGAAAGCCTATTGCCCTGGGCAGTTTAGGAGCAGAAGGCTTCTTGCCCACTTTGGGTCCTGGTACACTCAGGCCAAAAGGGCAGAAGACCTAGGTTCCCATCTCAACTCTGTTGCTGATAAACTGGGTGGCCTTGGGCAAATCTATCTCCACCTTGGGCTTCTTCCCCCATTTCTCCAGTGATAACACCATTTAGTGAGGACATAGTACCTGCCATTTGATGTGCTAAACCTAGAGGCAGTGGCAGTATAGCATAATGGTTATGACAAGGACTTGTAGGACCAGACTTCCTCCTCATGAATCTTGACTCTGCCACTTCCCTACTAGTTGACCTTGGACAAGGTGCTTATATGTACTCTGCCTCGTTTTACAGGGTTGTTGTGAGTAATAAATGACGCAAGATACATAAAAGGCTTAGAAGAGCACATAATATGTGTTAGCTGACCATAATTATCACTGTATTTTTTTTGTGTGGGGAGGGGTGCTGGGAATTGAACTCAAAACTTTGTGCTTGCTGGACAAGCACTCTACCACTGAGCTAAATCCCCAACCCCTTATCACTGTATTTTATGTGTACATGTGTATATCAAAGTCAAGGGGCAGGGTCTATCCATTTCAACCTTGATGCCTACAGAAGCCCCTATTGGCTCTGAGAATCTGGGAGAATGTTGAGTTTTGCTTTTTTTTCTCTTCGGATTTTGGGCTGAACCTTAAAAAAGGAAGGGGAACCTTGAAAGTAGAGAGGTATGAATGGCAGGTAAAGCAAAGAGTGCATGCCACCCCATGACAGGCAATTACTAGGGATATAGGTATGTGCACCATTGGGTTCCTCTGAGACCCTGAGGCTACCGTATACCTCTCAGGCCCCCTAGATAGGAGACTGGACATGTTAGGAAACAAGAATGGTTGTAGAGGGTTGAGCCAGATTATCAGACCCAGACTTGATGGAGATGAAAGAGCTAATCAGTATTTTTGAGGAAGAAAATAGAGAAAAATAAGGATCATTTAAGCAGTATTTAGAGGCGTTTAAGTGGGTACCAGCTTAAAAGATAAACTTATTGGTAACAGAATTGTACAGAGATTTTGTTGCTGTTGTTCTCAGGGGGTTCTGCCCTAATCTTTGTGAAATTGTTGTAATCAGCTGTATCCTAGAAATTGGAAATATTTCAGAGTATCATGAAACCAAGTCTTAATGAGTGACAGAATTAAGAGGCAGGGTACCATTTGAAGAAACAGATTTTAAAATGATACAGATGCTTCCAGACTGGGTGGTGTGTCCTTGGGCCAATCTGCTAGCTTCTCTGTACAGTACTTTAGTTTTCTCATCTGTAACTTGGTGATAGTTGTACCCCCTGGTAGGTTAATGTGACCATACGGTAACATTAACAAATGAAAAGCTATTTAGCCCCATCCTGCCTCACAGTATTTGCTTAATAAATGGGAGGAATCCCTATCATTGTTACAATCCTAAACCTTCCTCTGAGGGTCATTCATTCACCTCCACTTCTCCCTCAGAGCCTTTGAGAGAAGCTGCCAATGAAGATCTGCCATAATATGAGTTAGACTCCATTCAAGTTAGAATGGCATTGAAAGGTTAGTGTTGGAGTCAGATGTGAGGCATCTGCTATGTCCAGGAAAATTGGGTATCTGCTTTGTGAAACTGAACTGGTTTAGGAATTGGGAAAGGAGCTATTCTGAGTCCAAGGTTTATTCAGCTAAAGAGGACATATGTGTGAGGGACAGAAACTAGATCTACATTTTCCACCACCCTAGTGAATAGTAGGTGTGCACTAGATATTTGTTGAGTAAATTAAGTAATGAGAGAGAAAAAAATATTAAAAATCTGAGCTTGGGGATTTAGCTCAAGTGGTAGAGCACTTGCCTAGCAAGCACAAGGGCCTGAGTTCAATCCCCAGCACCCCCCAAAAAAAATTTTTTTTTAAATCTGGAGCTGAATCTTTTCCTTCAGTTCTGTAAATGCCATTTTTTGTATGCAGTGCTGGATGTTGAAGGGGAAGTAAACTGAAATCCAGAGACTGTTTTTAGTTCTGGTGCAAGTAGCTGCATGTTTTTGAGCTTCAAGTTCCTCCTTTGAAAAATGAGACATTGGGCAGCAACTCTCTAAGCTGAAGGTAGCCCTCTCTGTCAGGTAGCTTCCCCATCCTTCCCATTAGCAATGTTTTTAGAGTAGGCTGAACTTTTAAGCTACTTCCTTGCTAGCAGAGATGTCAAGGCAGTGGACAGCCTGAAGACTTTGTCCAACTGGATCTGTACTACCTGGGAGTCCACACATCCCTTGTGAGCCTGAGGAGGCAATGAACCCACTGAAATTGGGCAGTAAAGTAGTTTGTATGTACATATGTACTTGCATGCACTGCATCAGAATGCCCGTGAGTTTTTGTACAGAAGATATTTAGTTTTTGTATTTCTTCAGAGGCCGTAACAACTGAAGGCTACCGGGATGGTCTGGGCCTTAAGGGTCTGCATGTACAGTAGGAGTCCGGGGATGGAAACTAGGGCCTTGTCTCTACTGTCTTGTTTTTCCTATAATTTTAAACTCTGTATGATTTCTGATGCCAGTAATCCTGCAAAACTCCAGGGGAACGTGGTGCCCCTAGTTTTTCCATTCTAGTGCTCCCACCCTATTCATCAAGTGTCTCTACTGATGAAAGCTTATTTTCTTCTTTCTCCCCTTCTCTTTGATGACTGATTGCCCTGGGGACTCTGGCAGTTGGCCGTGTTTACATCAGGTAAGATGCATTCCATTTTACTCTGTCTTTCATCAGCTATGGTTGCACAAGACAGCCCTAGTCTCAGGAGACTGCTGTCAGAAGCTGCAATCGCCCATGTTTCTGGACTCATTTGCTTGCTTACCCCCCAATCCTTTTTATATGTCTACCTACTAACAGACACTTAATGAAATAAGGGGTCATTGTTGTACCCAAGATTGTCATAACTCTGCCACCAGTGGCCATGGTGGCCTTGGCAGGCCACCACCTCACTAGGTCTTAATTCCTCATTTATAAGTCAGGCTGGATTTTCTAAAACATTAAGTTCTCTTTATTTTTGAGAAATACCTCCCCTCTTATCAACAGCCCCCCTATTTATTCTTAAAGGTTTTGAAAATGATAAGATGGGATAAACTTTTGGTGATGGAGAGCCTTTGAGAGGGAGGAAAGTCTGTTTTCCCAACTTTAGCTTATTATGAAAGCCAGTTACATTCACTAAACACCTGCTTGGTGAGAGGGAACTGAGCCTAGCAGTCACAATCGTGTATAAATAATCACTGCAAGCTGGCTACTGAAGGTTGTCTACAGTAGAGTACCACACTTACAGGTGACCACACTCAGAGATGGTTTAGGAATATGAGGGGAAGACAAGTTCCAGATGTGTAAAACCTCCGAATCTGAATGGGACACCTGGTAGAGCATGTTGACTGTGAGCTTATTAAGAAAAGCATATAATGTAGGTTTTGGAGATAGTCACAATTAGATAAAGAAAGTAGGATATAAATCATTAAATGTTGTTGTCTCTGTATCCCTGGAGCCCTAGAGTCATTTGTATAATAAACCTCATTGTTGGGTCTAAAGGTGCAATTTATGTTCTAAAATAAATGTTGATCCAGGGATTTAGCTCAGTGGTTAGAGTGCTTGCCTAGCAAGCACAAGGCCCCAAGTTCAATCCCCAGCACCAAAAATAAATAAATAAAATAAAATAAAATAAAATAAATATTGAGAGGGTACAGTTATAGCCCAGTAGTAAAGTGCATGAAGACCCTGCGTTTTCTCCTTAGCACCAAAAATAAAACAAAAGTTCATAAAATATACATATGAAATTATCTAGTGGCTATAAAGACACTACAGGTATAGCATGTTTTATCATTTTTGTTTGGGTTTTCTGTTTGTCTTTTGAGACAGGTGCTTGCTTTATAGTTCAGGCTAGCCTCTAACTTGCGTCGATTCTCCTGTCTCAGACGCTGGGATGTTTGTTTTTAAGAAAGTTACACAAGCTAAGCATGGTGGCACATGCCTTTTAATCCTAACACTTGGGAGGCTGGGGCAGGGGGCTCTCAAGTTCAAGGCCAGCCTGATAAACATAGTAAGTTCAAGCCCAGCCTGGTCAACATAGGGCAGTGGTGGTGAACCCATGGCACATGTGCCGCAGTAGGCTGTTTCTATCATTGAAAGCGCTACAAGGTTCACTATCTCTGACATAGAGTGATCCTGTCTCAAAAAAACAAAGAAGAAAAATTTAAACAAAATGTTTTTAATGTAACCAGTGAAAAGATCTGGGAACCAAAACAGGATTCTAGTGTTTTTGATACTGAAAGAAATAGTTGAGTGTGGAAATCAGAATTCATAAAAAACCATAATCAAATTTATATAATGATTTTAAAATTTTCTCTCATTTTGTTTTGTTTTGTTTTTTTTTCTTTTCTTTTTTGAGACAGGGTCACTATGTAGTTCAGACTGGCCTTGAACTCACTATGTAGCCCAGGCTGGCCTATGGCTATTCTGCTTCAGCCTCTCGGGTGCTGGGATTATAGGCATATGCCACCACCCCAGCCAAAATTTCTCCTTTAACACATGGTAAATCAACTTGAAAATGATTAACTTATGCCCATGGCTGATGTCTGGGATACACAGTTACTGAGGAAACTATAAAAATCTGAATTCATAGCAAGAAAAATAGTACTTACAAATAGATACTATAGTTAATCCTTGGGGAAGGTGGAAGGTTGTTTTTGTGGTACTGAGGATTGAACTCAAGGCCTTTAGACTAAGCTATATCTCCAGCGCTTTTAATTTTTTATTTTGAGACAAAATCTCACTAAATTGCCCAGACTGGGCTCAAACTTGCCATCTTCTTCCCTCAGCTTCTCAGAGAGTTAAGATCAAAGGCATGTGTCACCATGCCTTGTGAAGGTGGAGATTTAAAGTTTGTCATACCTACATCAGTAGCCTACCCTGAGATTCAACCCTTTGACAGCCTCAGGCTTATAGCTCCTTTCTGCTGTATGGCTGGTAGCCCCTAATGAAAAATAAAACATGAAGAAGCCTCTTTTAAGAGCCAGGCGTGCGTGGCACACATTTGTAATCCCAGCATTTGGGAGGCTGAGGCAGGAGGAGGCATTTGGGAGACTGAGGCTAGTTCAGGGCAAGTCTGAACTAGAGTGAGATTCTGTCTCAAAAGAAAAAAGCCAGGGGCTGGGGATTTAGCTCAGTGGTTACAGTGCTTGCCTTGCAAGCGCAGGTTGTGAGTTCAATCCCTGGCACAAAAAAAAAAAAAAAAGAAAAAAAGCCAGTTTAAATATGATAGTATTAAAAGGCAATTTTGATTTCACCACTAGTAAATATTTATTGAGTGCTAGGAGCAGGAATTGGAGTCTGGTTTCTTGGGGTGTTTGCTGCTTGTGCTTGTGTTTCCCACTTGGAGGTCTCTGGCCCATATTCTCCTGCTGCTTCTAACTGACCATTACTGTGGTGAGTCCTGGGCCATTCATGTATTTTTCTTTCCTGTTTGTAGTGGTTGGAGACCAGACCTAACAGACAGGTGTGTCCAGTTTGCAAAGCCGGCATTAGCCGAGACAAGGTCATCCCACTCTACGGCAGGGGCAGCACTGGACAGCAGGACCCCAGGTGAGGACCTAGGATGTGTCTCGTGCCTACTTCTCCCCTTGGATATGAATTCACTTCCTTTCACCACTGTCTGACCCCACCCTTTACTTGGTGCTTGTTGATTGCTCAGTTCTGAGGCAGTCTTATCCAAATGGGAGTCATTTGGGAAGGTCAGGTAGGGAGGGGAGGGAATCCCAAGTTGCCACTTGCTGGGCTACAACAGAGTGCCCATTGTGTGTCATCTTTCAGCAGATAGGCCGTGTGCTTGTCCTGAGGAACCAGCAGTACACAAGACACTATAATCACAAGTGTGTAAAGTACTGTGAAAGAGCACTTTTTGCAGCCTGAAGAGCAGGCTGTATTCCAGAGAGTCTCCAAGGAGTGGGGCTGCTGCAACAGTAATAAGTAAAGTACAGGTGAACCAGAAACAAGGAGACTGGGTGGCATTCTGGAGTTTGGAAATTCCAGAGATGAAGAAATTGGTGGGTCTAGCGTTTTACAGGCACATATATGAGAGCTCTTCGTGGTCTGGTACCCTCAACTTCTCCAAAAAATGTCTCTTCCTTTCTCCCACCCCACCCCAGCATGCCCTGTACCTGAGACAGAATGGACTTCTGTTAAATGGACTTGCCTTTTTGCATTCATCAGCCTTTGTATTTGCTCTCTGCTCTGCCTCTTCTACCCTCCCTAGTCCTGCTGAAACCACCATCTACAATCCACCTCCTCCTAATTTAAACCCATCTTTTATGAGCATCCCTAAAGTGACCACCACTACACTGTTGATCATTTTCCACACTGCCTTGTGGCTAGGCATATTCCCCCTTGAAATTATTATTACCTTAAGAGTAGGATCCTGGGTTGGCGATTTAGCTCAAGTGGTGGAGCATATGCCTAGCAAGTGCAAGGGCCTGAGTTCAATCCCCAGCACCCCCCACCAAAAAGAGTAGGATCTATCACCAATCTTTTTTTTTTTTGGTGCTGGGGATCGAACTCAGGCCCTTGTGCAATCCCTAGCCCTTTTTTTTTTTTCCTATCATCAATTTTACTGTTGGTAAGCATCCCGCCTAGTGTCAGATATGTAATAAACCCTCAGCCTTGCATTTGCGAGATGAGCAATCAGAGAGAATGAGACCCAGAAGCAAAAAGAATAGCTTGGGGTACTTGCCCAAGAGTAATGAGAAGTAAAGCTGAAGTTAATAGGGGCAGATTGAAGAGACACCCTAGATTTCAACCCCCTCAGCTGACAGTCCATCCTCTGTTTCAGTTTAGATTTGAGATTTCTGACGTCCATAAACCTAGTATCATACCAGCACAGGGAAAGCAACTGGCTGTCGTTCATAACCAGTGTGGGCCAATATTTCTGTGAGAAGTAGGCTGTAGTGCAACCTGATGAATATCTTATAACAAGTTGATTTTCTCCCTGCCTCCCTATACAGTGGGGGAAAGCAATTGCAGACAGAATGAAGAGTTAGTATTTAGTTTAATTCAGCCTAAGTTCATATGCTGGGCAGGAAAGGAAGCCCTGACCCTCTTAGTAAAGAGTTCCCAGTTTTCACAGGAACAACTCAAGACATTTTGCAATGGACTAACTATATCATTTCTTTCCAGAGAGAAGACCCCTCCTCGTCCTCAAGGCCAGAGGCCAGAGCCAGAGAATAGAGGGGTGAGGAACATTCTAGGAGAAGCTTCTAGAAATGAGTCCACGGCTTTAGAAGTTTCCCTGTTGACCTTACAATTTTTTTCCTTGATTATAGAAGTAAAGAAACGCTTGCAAAATACAGAAAGGAAAAAGTGGGGGCAAGGATGGAATCATACCCATATTACTCAGAGATTATCACTGGAAACATTTTGATCTATTTTCTCTTCCATTTTTCTATTTTTTTTTCTTTTTCCTTTTTTTTTAACTTCATAAAGTAAAAAGAGTTGTTTGGTTCATGCCTATTTTTCTATAATCAGATATATACCAATTTTATTTATTTATGTGTTTATTGACATGTGTTTATATATTTTTTCTTAAATATATATTTCCTATTTTATAACTTCTAATATTTCATTTGTCCTACAAATAGTAGGTATCTTCTATGCATTGAACATTATTCCAGGTAGTGGTGATTTATCAGTGAACAAAGCAAAGATCCTTGCCTCCTGGAGTTTATACTCTCAAAGTGGAGAGTTTCAACACAGCTTGAGATTTTATTGAAGATATATTGCCAGTAATATTTTATTTAATGGCTGTTTAGTGTTCAGTTGTATGGATTTAACATAATTTAATCCTCTGTTAGACATATAGCTATTTCCTTTATTTATATTTGTTTGGAGGGGG